>JANHFO010008959.1:581055-596577 GCA_032468095.1 Pareas carinatus | reverse complement strand
GGCTTGTTTTTGCAGACCGGTTGCTGGCATAATGCGGACTGGTGCTGGTTCGCAGACTGGGGGGTTGGGGACTCCTCTGTAAGATATTTTTAAAGGCATTTTCGCCTGGTGCGCCAGTTACGCCCCTTTCTAGATGATGATGCTATGCGGACCGTCACTCAAGCACTCGTCATGGCCCATCGGGACTACTGTAATGCTCTCTACATGGGGCTCCCCTTGGGTCACATCCGGAAGCTCCAACTAGTGCAGAGTGTGGCCGTGTGTGGCCCTCCTCCTGCACGAGCTGCATTGGTTGCTGGTGGGTTTCCGGGTGCGCTTCAAGGAGCTTGTTATGACCTTTAAAGCGCTCCATGGCTTAGGACCCGGTTATCTATAGGACCGCATTCTGCCACCTCCCACCGACCTGTGCGCTCCCACAGAGAGGGCCTCCTTAGGGCCTCCTCAGGCTGACGTCGGCCAGACAATGTCGGCTGGTGACCCCCAGGGGGAGAGCCTTCTTTGTGGTAGCTCCCACCCTCTGGAATGATCTCCCCACGGAGATCCGTATTATTTCAGACCTCGGTGCTTTCTGCCATGCCATAAAATCACATCTATTTATTCAGGCTGGCCTGGCCTGACTCACTTTACCTCTCTGCTTGTTAAGACGATTAATTTTAAATATTTTAAACTCTTAGATCCGGTTTAAATTGGACATATATTCCTGTTTTTTAAATTTCTGGCCTTACAAATTTATATATTTTAAATTGTTTTTAAATTGGTGTCGTCTTGTTGTATTGTATTTTGTGGTTGCTATTGTTTTTTAGATGGCTGTACACCGCCCTGGGTCCCTTTGGGGAGAAGGACGCTATAAAAATAATTAATAAATAAATAAACAAACAAATTTTCTTGAGGAGTCAGTCTTGAAATTCATACTACTTGAACAGCTCTGTCTTCTTAAGAGTCATAAGGCATTTAAAATCTAAGTGATACAAGATTGCAGAGTTTCTCCCCTTTTAATTCCACAATCCAACATTTAAACTATTGTTGAATTCCACAATATATTTGCTTTGAACAAATACAACCCAAGTCCAAGAACTGATTTCTGAAGAAAGCCAAAGCTAGCTTGTTTTATATTGTTTTCATTTTTACTTTACATACACTTGTGTTCAAACCAAGAGGCATATCGCAAAATAGATGGCTATAAATCATGCACATTTCTTGTGCGTGTGATTTCTGCATCCAAACAGAAAACATTAGTTGTTTTAAAAAAATCTACTTCGGGCAATGCTGGGCTATTGATCCCGAAGTTGTGTTCCTTAATGAAATTTGTGTCTCTAAAATATTCAGATACTGAAATATCAGTGATGAATACCACATATAAATAAATTATTGCAGTATGACCCTTGCTTTGTCAATACATTTCTGAATTCCCATTTTTAATGCCTGGGTGATTTATCTTTCCTTCCTCCCTCCCTTCCTTCTTTCCTTCTTTCCTCCCTTTTTCTCTTTTCTCTTTCCTTTTTCTCTATTTCTAAAATCATTAATTGAAGTCAACAAGAAACAGCAGGTAAATGTCTTGAAAATGAGGTCCATTGGATTAAATAAAACAAACCGATGAATCTGGTCCTTTTGTTGTTGAACTACAGAACCCAGCATTCTATACTATGGACTATGGGCTAATTAGTTCTAATTAGGACTGCTGGTTGTTTTACATTTCAACATCTTAGGAAAAGTAAAAAAAAATCTTCATTTCCTTTAGGTGCAAATTTTGGTACAGAGTGGAAAAAATTGACCTTTTCTTTGTTCTTTTGAAAGAAAGATCTTGTTGATGTCAGAGAAAAACAAAGCACATACGGTATATTCCGGCTCATTTAATGTTTTTATTCTTTCTGTTGTTGGAACAGAGAGGTAATCAAACTTTTCACTGCTTCAGACGATACCATTCCTGAAGATTTTCACTGAAGGAGGTCTGGTGGATCTCTTCCTGCACTCTAATGTTAATGTCTACCTACCTAAGAAAAGATCAGATTCCATACTATCAATATAACAAGTGCAGATCCAGCACAGGACATGACTATCTCCAATGTCACATCTTCAAAACTAATGACTAGTCAGTTGGCTTTCATTAACATAGAGGTAAGTAACACTTTTGTATAGGGAAGCTCTTTTCTAAACAAGACCACAGAGGTCTTCACAACTGCATTCCTAGAGGGGAAGGAAGAGGATGGAAGGTAGGTTACCGGTAAGTACCTCCCACCGACCAGTCCGCTCCCACAGAGAGGGCCTCATCCGGGTGCCGTCGGCTAGACAATGTCGGCTGGCGACCCCCAGGGGTAGAGCCTTCTCTGTGGCAGCCCCAACCCTATGGAATGAACTCCCCCCGGAGATACATAAGATCCCGGATCTCCAAGTGTTTCGCCGTGCCCTTAAAACCCACCTTTATATTCAGGCCGGGTTGTCCTAAGTTCCTCTTTTATTGGGATTGTTTTATTGGAATATATTTTATTTGGATTATTTGGTTGGGGTTTTAAAACAGTATAAAATTTTAAAATTTCCATTTTTAACAATTTAATAACGGCCAAATTGTTTAATTCTTTTAAATGGTTTTAATTGTATATTGTTGTGTTTTATTCGGCTGTTCACCGCCCTGAGTCCCGCGGGAGAAGGGCGGTATATAAATCTTTGAAAATAAATAAATAAATAAATAGGTTCATTTTCCATTCGGTGAAGCTGGGGATATTTTTAATGCATCTTTTTTATTATTCTTCTCAATATAAGGCAAATCGCACTGCTGTTATTGCAGAGGCAAGAGGTGGGCTTA
Organism: Pareas carinatus; assembly: GCA_032468095.1. NCBI lineage: Eukaryota > Metazoa > Chordata > Lepidosauria > Squamata > Pareidae > Pareas > Pareas carinatus. Next base: position 593,777 of record JANHFO010008959.1, on the reverse strand, counting down.
AGAAAAATTAAGATGGCATCTGTGATGGCATGATGGATGAAGGTAAAAACAGACAGACTGCTACTGTACACCAGCCACTTTGATCTTTTTTTGATTTCCTCGCAGTTATCCTTGGTATCTTGCTGTTAAATTTTGGTAGGCTAACCTCAAAAGGAGTTCCAGAAGCCAGGCTGAAGACCATAACGTATTAACATTGTTGAGGTAGGGTTTGCTTCTCTTGAAGGTACAGAAAAGCATACAGTAGAATACCAAATTATTCACTTCTTTCCTTTGTTTCACGGTCAACTCAAATGCAGGGGTGAAGGTCAAGAAAGGCAGGAAGGTAACCCCAATTAAACATTTGTGCCTTTTAACCACAATTAAATGTGTCTTTGGACATGTCTTAACACCACACACATACAAAGCACTGAGCTTCAGTTGCACCGCTGAGACTGCCATTTTGCCTTTTATTGGACACCTCCAGTTATCTGGGTTGAGTTCTATAGAATAGAATAAACAGTCTGTCGTGTTGAGAAAAAGCAGGGGAAATTGAACCCTGCTCTCACCACACACCAAACACAGGAACAAATGTGGTCCAACCAGCTTACTTGATTTCTTTGGTGGCACTCAACTGAGTCAAATCACCACTTTGGGGTTACAGGGTCTCACCCACCTTTCCAAGACATTCTTGGCATCCCCTTGGGCCTGAGTCCCATGGAAACACTGGTAAGACTTCATGATATCACTAACCTCCTCTTCATCTTCCAAGAATTCATCAAATAACATGACTTAAGCATTGCAGTCAAGTATTGTGTTTTCTGTACTGAGCGTTCTTGGCAGTGAGTGCCGTAATGGAGTGCCTAGTTTTATAGCTGTTCTTTCTCTCCAGCTTTTTTTTCCCCTCTTGGAAGACAAGGTCTGCAAACTGATCAATTTTAGGTTCAGGTATTTCCACAAGATGGCCATGGGGATGAAGTTAATTTAATGCTAATAATGACTGAGTCTGTTTGGGGTTAAATCTAATCCTTGAGGGTTAACTAAGTTGGTCAATAAAAACAGTGTGCTTGGAAGTGGAAGTTGCCTGACTCAATCAACCTAGTTAATGGCCATGAAGTTTTAATGAGACTGTTGCAAATTCTGGGCTCTTTGGTATAATTGAATGTTGACTTTCATGTTGACTAGAGATTATAACAAGTCAATTGCAAGGTTCTGTGGGAATATTCTGACAAGACAGGAGAAGGAAGAAACACAACTGTTTCTCATCTCACAGAAAAAATGGGGTGTATGGAAAATATCTCAGAAGGGACCCTCCCTGGTTCCTTGGAAAGCAAAGGCAAAGGGGAGGGATAGGCTTTCAGACTTGCAAGATTCCGTTACTAAAACCTTAGGAGTTAGCACTCATGGTTATGGTTTCTTGTTCCTTGAAGGGCAGACAACAATCTTGAAAGTCTGAAAACTCATTTCATCCATTTACTTTCCACCAACACAATTGGGGGATATCACATTGAAAGTTGTCTAACCGATCGATAATTCTTAAAAAAAAAAGCCATGAGGTCTATTGTGAAAAATAAGGGCTGTGTGTGATGGTGCAGCGGTTAAAGGTGCTGAGCATGTCAACAGGAAAGGTGACAGCCTGAAGTGACACCCAAGCACTGCATGTGGGGGGTGAGCTTCCATTACCTGTTCTAGTCCTGCAAATCTAGCAGTTCGGAAACATGCAAATCCAAATAGATAAATAGGTACCATTTTGGTGGGAGGTAACAACATTGTGTGCTCCTCATGCTGGCTACTGGACCACGCAAATGTCTTCAATTCAGAATAGAGCTGGAAGGGACCTTGGAAACTTGGAGTCCAACCCCCTGCTCAAGCAAGAGACTCTATACCAGTGATGGCTAACTTTTAAGTACCCAGGGCTCAGATGAATTGCAGCTAATGAGTCGTGGTTTGTGACATCATTGACTGGTGTCACTACTCACTGAGCATGCTGAGGGCCCTGTTGACGTCATTGCCCGGCATTGCTACTTTCTTTCTGAGCATGCGCAGGGCACTGTGATGTCATCGCCCAGTGCCACTACTCTCTTTCTGAGCATGCTCAGCTCTGGGTTGATGCTGGAGCGACTTGGCTCGCGTGCCAACAGAGAGGGCACTGTGTGCCTACTGTGACACATGTGCCATAGGTTCGCCATCACTGCCCTATACTATTTCTGACAGGTAACTGTCTCCAGTCTCTTCTTAAAAGCCTCCAGTGATGGAGCACCCACTACTTCTAGAAATCCCACTGTTGATTGTTCTCCCTGTTAGGAAGTTTCTCACTCCAGTACCCATGCTCCTCAGCCACTCTTCGATCTCCTCCAAGGGATCCTGCTGCAGCTTTGGAGCTCCTTCCCAGGTGGAGGGCAGGTTGCAAAAGGATGCTAAAGAGCTCTGGGCAGGAAGGCTTCGGACACCAGACTGCTCCAGGGGAAACCGGGGCAGCTCCTGGTTCAGCGGTAGACAGCGAAGGCCTCAGATCAACAGCCTAGCCTGGCCCTGCCCAGCCCCACTTCTTCTGCTCCACCAGGCAGCTAACCCTGACAATCCAGGGGTCTGCAGGACATCACCCTGCCCTCCTCTGATCCTTGGGGAGGCCGGCGAGGCTCTGGGCGAAGGACTGAGGGGAACGATGACACAGAGTTGTCTTTGGACCACGTTGGCTTCCTTGTGTAGGAAATGGAGGTGAGTACCATCCCGTAGAGTCGGGCACGTCTGGACAGGGGAAACCTTTAACCTTTACTTATTGTGAAAAAAACATGTTAAAGTGCCTGTGACTCAGACTCAGCAAGTTGAGTCATTTGAAGTTTATGTAGCAAGATTTACATCAAGTCCAGCTCAAAGGTGCTGGAAATGCTGTTGTATGGACCTGTATTTTTCTGTCAGATTATGGCTTTTTTAAAAAAAACTGCAGTTTTGGGAAATAAAAGGTTTAGAAAACAGCTACTGTACAACTTACTTTTTTAAAAATACAATTGAATAATCACATGGTATGTACAACCTTGCCTGAGGGAATTTTAGTCAAATCTAAATCTTATCAACCTCAGTGAATCTAACTCTCAGATATGGACACAGTTTATAACTCTACTATCGACTGATGGATTGACCATGTGCCATCAAGTCGTCGCTAACTCTTAGTGACTATTTAGGGAGATTTTCTTCATAAAAGACTGAGATAGGGCAAAGCAATCAAAAACGGGAATGAAAAAGTGGAGATCTGTGTAGCTGAAAAAGAAACTGATGAAATTATGGCCAGTAGCTGAAATCCTGCAGCTACTTGTGGAAAGAAAACAGATTCAGAAGATCTGGAGAATATTGTAGCTTAACGTTACTTGGAACTATTGACAGTGTTGATCTAAAACCTGGCAGAGATATGTTGCCTACTGACTGAATTTTTCACTCACTGAAAGGAACGCCTCCTCCCACCATGCAATGGATTACAGGTTAGAATGGTACAGATAAGCAATTCATCATTTTAATTCATTGATTCGCAATGATTTTAGATGGATAAAATATTTCTGAAGCGAGATTACATTATGGTTTTCGGATAAAGCACATAAGTTATAGCAGTGATCCTGTTTGAAGATACATTCACGTTTGTTCTTGGACAAGGAGAAGGGACAAGCACCTCTTTCAAGGGGGTGCTTTATTTATTTGGTAAACATGTCTTGCCAAACACACCTTTGTATGTTCACACCCATGCATCTACCCCAGCCAACTCGTGCTGCATCTGCTGTTTGGAGGAACAGGAATCAATTGCTGTGATTTTTAAAAATCCCAGTAATATAAATGTCATTGTTCAAATTCTGTTGTCCTTTTTCCCTCATGCTGGGGGATTCTGGGAACCGAAGCCCACACCTCTTGAAGTCGCTGAGTTTGAAAAAAACACTGTTTTACAGGAATAAATATTAAGAACTGTATTCCCAGGAAAGCAGGGATTTACAGTGGGTTAGAGTGCAGATATGGCATGTGTTATCCAAAGAAAAATTCTAAAACCACTTTGGGTTTTTTTGGGGGGGATCCTTTGAATTATGGAATCTTTGCTTATCTCAGCTTAGTTGTATTCTTTTAGACTTTTCATTATCTTACTAGGTAGCATCTTCAGTGTAGCCTGAAGTGTAGCATCTTCTTCGTAGCATGCTATTAGCACTGAAGATGTTACCTAATTGGGTAATAAAACATCTGCAAGAAAACAGCCAAGCTCAGAGAACACCAAGGACCCCACAATTCAGCCCTGAGCTACAAATATTCTCTTCTATTGGTACTTTTAATTATATCAGAGAAGTATTTGTAACATATTTGCTGAATCAGAGATATGGCATCTGGATACTTAGGGTTGATGTGATAACCAGGGAATGTCCTCCAAATCTTACTAGTTCATCATTTCTTAAAACATTATTCTTCAATAGGAGCAATGGTTTAATCCAATAAAGTATCAATGAGTGGAAGGGCTACCAGATATAGACCGCAGAAAACAACACAATCACTAGGTGGCAGAAGAGTAATAAACACAGAGCTGCTGCTTCTTTGCTGCCACCTACTGTCATCTGAATATTTGCAGCTTAAATTTGACAGCCCTATTCAATTCCAGCAGCCACCTATCCAAATGGAAAATTGCAGAAACGCCCAATATCTCACTGTAAGATAATGCAAAATTCCAAACTACAGAGCATAATGGACATCTTGAGACTCCTTCTGCTGAATCAAATGATTTAGGGATTGGAGCCTTGCTTCTCCATGATTCACATCCATGGCCTCATCAGTTGAAGAAATGGAAGGGTTTTTTCTTCTTCTTTTGGAAACCGTGTTTGAGAAAAGACCAGACTGACCCCAAATGTCTACCTTGCTATGTGGAGGTGGCCTTGGATAAAGAATGCAACGGTTGGCAAAGATGAATTAAGCCCAGGAAAGAAAAACACTTTAGAAAGAATTTCAATATGACTCTGTCTTGATATTGTTTAGTATAAGAAAGGAAGAAAAATGCTGTTAGGCTTTCAAGAATCTTGCCATCTCTTTGAGGTATGCCAGGTCAGAAAACAGATTCAACAGGAAATACTAGAACTGCACATACAGAGAGTTTGGGGGCAGGCAACTATCCATCAACACCACCACCACTATCATCATAGCTAAACATCTGCCTAACTCTCCCAAACGTGCTTTTTCAAAAGGCAACTGGACTTTCTTGGTTTTCCTTGAAGATGCTTCACTTCTCATTCAAGAAACGTCTTCAGTGCTGAACTTCAAGGAAAACCAAGAAAGTCCAGTTGCCTTTTGAAGATCAGCTTTGGGACAACCATGATTTGGATTGACTGACTGACTATCTCTGTAGGCATCTGACTAACTGATCAACAATAATAATGTCACCTGTTTGAGAATTATCACCTAGAGACAAGGAAGATCAAGGGAGCACTGGAAATAATAAGGCAGAAAATGACAGCTATAGCCTCAAAGGTCAATGAATATTAAGCTTGAATTGCACACTATAAGCAGAATTTCCAATTTCAGTTGAATCAGAAACACTTCTACCAATCCCTCAATGGAGAGACAGTAATGAACCAGTCAACAACTGATAAAGAAAAAACAGTGGAGTTCTGGGTGCAGATATGGGTCAACCACCAAAAAATACAACAAGAATGCAGCTTTGGTAATGGAGGAGAGTAAGAACAACAACAAAAAGCTGAAATGAAATAACTTGTAATCATAATAGAAATAGTGGAGAAAGGGGCAAGAATGATCAAGGATTGATCAGTACCAGATGAAGATGAACCACATGGGTTTGGGTTGAAACCTCTGACTGGTCCACACTCACTCATTGGTAAGCAGTTTAATAGCTAATTACAAGAAGGTGAAATTGAAGATTGGTTAACATCTGGCCAAAAATATCTGGCAAGATCCTGCAAAAGAAGCCGCACCAGGCAATTATAGGCCAATTACCTGCTTACCAGCATCTTTTAAATTGCTAACCGATGTGGTAGTTGATGCTGTCCAATACTATTTAGTTGAAAACCAGCTCTTTTCACCTGAGCAGAAAAGAAACTGTCCAAACAACAGAGGAGCAGAAGACCCTGGAAAATTGTAAGAGAAGGAAGACCAGCTTGAATGTACATTGGATTGATTACAAGAAGGCATTAGACTCCCTTCCACATGATTCAATAATCAAATGCCTAGAAATAACAGGAGACAATAGAAAACATCAGCAGCTTTGGGCAAAGATCAATGGAACAATGGGAAACATAGTTGCTGGTCAGTGGTGATAGATTGAAAGAGGTTAATACCAAAAGAGGAATCTTTCAAGGAGACTCACTCTTATCACTATGGTTTGTCATTTTCATTGGATTGATTCCTCTGTCAACAATGCTGAACAAGTCAGGCGATGACTATCAAACATCAAAAATATCTGTCAAGCTATTTTACTTCTTTGCATGGATGATCTGAAGCTGTATAGAAAAATGTCACCTGAAATGAAATCACCATCCAACACCGTCCATGCTATATGGTATACATTATCCAACAGAGTTTGGACTGGACAAATATGCCACCCTTACTATCAACAGGGGAAAAATAGTAAAAACTGAAGGACTCAAGATACCTTATGGAAATTCCATCAAGAGTCAGGATGAAGAAGATCGCTACAAATATCTGGGCATCCTTCACACTGACGATATCAAGCACACTGAAGTTAAAAAAGTAATGAATACATCAGAAGAGTGAAGCAGTTGAATCTTAAAGACCAAATTCAGAGGTAGAAACGTCATCAAAGTGGCTAATATTTGGGCAATTCCAATCATTAGATACACAACTGGACTAGTAGACTGGATTCAAGCTTGGATAGATAGGAAGACCAGAAAAATAATAACAATGAATCATGCCTTACCTGTGTAGTGATGCTGAGATACTCTATTTATCAAGAAGCATGTGGAATGTTGAAAAGTCACAAGATAGCTGAAGAAGGAAAAGGGGCATTGGAAGAATATCTGAAAGATTGAAGAAGATGAACTGAAGCTAATATACCACATAGGCTTACCGAATACCAAAGAAACCAAACTAGCCTATAAGAAAAACCCAATGAAGATCAGAATAGAAACACAATGAGGCAAATTAATATATGGACAGTGCATATAAAAAACCTTAAGGTCAAGCATATAACAACAAGACCTCGTAATAACTAAGAACAGGAAAACTGAAAAAAAGTGATTATTTTTTCAGAATTAGTAGCTAATTCTGGCTGTACAAGACCACACGTTAAGAACAATTGTATATAAAACCCAGAATTGAGAAGACAGCAACAGACACCAATCCTGCCTCTGCAAAGAATCTGAAGAAACAGTGGATTACTTAGTTTGCTGCTGTAAGAGGATCGCATAGGCAGACTACAAACAGCAACATGGCAAGTAGCAACAATGAAGCATTGGGATAACTGCAAGAGATACCATTTGCCTGCAAGCAAGAACTGGTGGAACCACAAAATAGACAAAATAGTAGAAAATGAAGAAACTAATGTACTCCGGGAAATTGTCTGAAATTCAAACAGACAAGCATACCCTGGATTTAACAATTGTTGATAAGAAAGACAAGAAAGTCTGGTTAGTGGACTTGATAGTACCTGAAGATATTAGCAGAATAAGAGAAACAACTGGAGAAAAGCAAACTAAAGTGCTGTCGGCGAGACAATGTCGGCTGGTGACCCCCAAGGGGAGAGCCTTCTCTGTGGCAGCTCCTTCCCTCTGGAACGACCTTCCCCCAGAGATACGAACTATCTTGGACCTCCGTGCTTTCCGCTGTGCAGTAAAAACCCACCTCTTTATTCAGGCCGGTTTGACCTAATTGCATCTATTCCTTGTTAAATTTTAAATATCTTAAATTTTAAAGTTTCGTTAGAAATTGGTTTTACATTTCCGGCTTTTTTAAAATTCAGCCACAGTATAATGATTTTAATGTGATTTAAAAGTTGTTTGTATGTCTTGTGAAGTATTTTAAAAGGATGTACACCGCCCTGGGTCCCTTTGGGAAAAAAGGCGGTATAGAAATATAAATAAAACTAAAACTAAACTAAACTAAACAAAGACCGGTCAATAGAGCTACTGTCGCAAAAGAAAGCAACAGTAGTACACAGAGTAATAGGCCACTTTGGTTCAACTCTAAAGCATCTGGAGCATCATTTAAACACCATCGCCGTTGACAAAATCACCACCAGTCAATTGCACAAGGCAGCTTTACACCTTACATCTGTGACAATACTTTTAATTATTAAACGGCATCTGTCTATCCCAGGTTCTTGGCTAGGACTCAATGGGTGGACAAAAATGCCAATCCAGTCTCAACATCTGGCTGACTGTGCAAGCAACCATAATAATAACAAATTTATGTTTTGCAAAATGCTGCCACATTCTTTCTCCAAGGCCATCTCTGTAATTCTCTTCATATGGTACCATGCAAGGGATGGGGATTTTTTTCTTAAAATTTGCAGGAGATAATTGGCAGCTCAGAAACATGCTGCTTTTATTTAAGCAAACACACTGTGCAAAATGATGGTGTTCTTGCACAGATACCACGTGCACGAAATTATTTTTATACCGATTGTGCCACAGGACCACATTAGCTGTTTAGTCTGAATTGCACTGATAGTCAGCTTGAGCAAGTACTTTCAACAGGAGATCTGAAAAGAAGAAACAGCTTTGAAAATTGGGTCAATGGCCAAATTGCCATTTGGGTATTCAACTGATCATCCCTGCCCTATATAGATGCTTAAATGCATGGAAAATATCATTGACCTTTCCTTGATTTTGACCTACAAAGAGAAAAACTAGACTTTGGAAACAATTCAATCGTCTCTTAACCATGAGACATTCTCAGTGGTCTTAATAGGCCTACTGCCTATTAATACTGCCCTAAACCATCATTCAATCCAAGTGTTAGGATAAATTCTCACAGCTGATCATAAATTAACATAGGCATGTTCCACTATGAATAGCAATAGCATAAATTGACCCCTGTCCCAAAGAAATTCAGAAACAACAATACGCTAGTCTGAGGAAGCAAACACAGAAGTTCTAATCATTGATAATGTTCACCCTTTTTTTCCTTTTGCAGAATGTGAAAAATATATGACTATGAAAATACTTTTAATATTCTTGGCAGCATAGCTAAGACATTCAAAACTTCTCTGCTATAAACAGCGTGGATTTTCCTATTTCAGGAAGATAAGAAATAACTTCTGTCTTGCAAAATTGGCCAAGCCATCCTTCTAGGCTTTGAAAACTGGCAACAATAAACAGGAGACCTCTCCAGAATTAAAACGCTTCCCCTCCTTATTCCCACCACTGCCTTTCCTTTTAGAATTCTGCGTCAAAAAAGTGGGGGCACTCCCCCACCCCACCCCTTAAAAAAAAATGACAGCAACAATCTTTTGGCACTTCAAGTATGAAATCCTTAGGCACAGTGGGATAAAGTCAGCTTGGCAAGTCCTTCGCCGTGCATGCGAAAGAGCTGCTGGAATTCGGCGGGCAGCTGATGGGATTCTTGCCATTTTGTGGTAAATTTGGTTCCCTTCTTGTCAAAATAGTGGTAGGGAAGATCCTCTCGATTGTTTGGGTTGAAGCCAAAGGGCCAAAACCCATACAGGTGGATTTCATCACAAATAGCAGATGCAAGGGTGTACATCAGGATGCCTGTGCTGAGTCGCTTGGGAGCCAAATGCTTGTTTTTCCAGTACCTGTGAAAATAAGAATCCATAAAGTATAATTATTTGGAGGGAATCCTATTCCATATTCATATATTTTCTGAGGTTCTTGCAGATGGCAACCTTTTTGCTGGTGGCAATTTTCTATATCCCTATAAATATTTCTGTCTTCTAGCTTTTAGTTATTTATTAAATTTATACACTGCCTGTTAAACTGCCCCGAGTCATTAGGCAGTTTACAGTAGTACAAAAATATAGATATAAAAACATTCAAGGCATTAAAATTAAGATTACCAATTAAATTATTAATTATTTAATAATATGAATATAACATCTTTCCAGTTACGCTGTGAAGATAACTATGGATGCTGTTATTGACTTCTTTTGTTGCTTATAGTTTGTTTATTTTTTACCTTTTTGTTGGATCTTGTTAGATATCTTAAGGTAGTTTTTGTTTTCAGTGGAAAGGCTAGATAGTAGAATGAGGACCATAATGATCAACTTAAAGAAGGTTCTTGGATGAGAAGCAAAATGTTTTCAAAGAAAAAAACAAAGAAGAAAGTCCAGTTGGGTTTTGGGAAAAAAAGTACCTTTGGGACTACTTGTCGATGGAAATTCTCAATCATCCAGGTCATGATTGTCCCAAAGTTGCTTTTTTCAAGAAGCAAATGAACTTCCCTTGTTTTGCCTTGAAGATGTTTTGCTTCTCATCCAAGAAACTTCTTCAGTTCTGAACTTCAGAATTTCAGAACTGAAGAAGCTTATTGGATGAGAAAAAACATCTTCAAGCAAAAACAAAGTAAGTCCAGTACTTGAACAATTATCATCTTTACTAACCCTTATGGATGATCGGGGATGAGCATCATCCATAACACAATGAATATCCACCCTATTTATTCGAGAGAATGGTGGTATAAAAATTAAAATATGAATAAATAAAAAAATAAATTAACCGATAAGCTATCTGAACAAAGCAAGATTTTCACCTCCATACTACACTGTGATGCATTTTGGGAATTTCATTGCTTCCCAGTCTTTCCAATTTGGAAAGCAGATGTATCAAACTAATTGATTTTTTTTTCAATTCCTCTTCATGCTTTTTTTATTGTTGGATGTATTAATTAAACATTTAACTTTTTAATTAGTTCCTTTTTGCGCAACACTTTGTATGAGTTGCTTTAGAGGTCCTTTTCATATGAAGAAGCATGGAATAAAACTAATAAACATAATAAGGAAGAAAGTCACATGCCAATGGTTTTTTCTGTATTTTTTAAAAAAATTACATCTACCCTACTTTCTAGGGCTCGCTCACAGTAGTTGTTCTTTCTCCAATCTCTTCAGATCCTTTTTAATTTTTCAGGTAGCCAATGTAAGTTAAATTCTGTCTTCTACCTAGATTCACAAACAACCCATTCTTCCCCTTACAATGGCCATAACCCGAATATCCTTTGGTTACATCAAACCAATCTAAGCAAATATAACCAATAAGTTAATGATACACAGCAGCAAATCGCACCTGTTGACATGTTGCATTATATTTCCTGGCCAAGCCAACTGGACTTTTAATTGTCCTCGATGCTCAATAAAGAAGTCTACCAAAGTTCTGGTAATAGTGGCTGAAGTATGGAAGAAAAAAGCTGGAATCCAGAGGATAGCTCCATCCAGCTTCTTCAAGCTTAGGAAAAAGTTATTACGATCTTGAATGGTCAAAAGATTGTTGTAATACTTCTCCAGAATGCTAGGGTTAAAAGTGGTGATGTTGGTTTTCCTTCCAACATCTTTCTGGAACGCTTCGGTGGGTGCAAAATTGCAACGAAAAACAAAATCGTATTTGTCTATGGCTTGTCCGCACTGACTGCCGAGAAGAATCCCACTGTTGCCCACAACAGCGCAAATATTGTAGTGCTTGTTTTGAATCGGCGACACATCTGGAAGCAGCAAACGGAAGCTATTGCTAATGGAGAAGACATACTTATGGCTGGAATAATCGTAATGCATCAGCTGCCCAATCCGTACCATGTTCTTTGTCAAAGAAAAGTTTTTGATCACGTCGACATGCTGAAGGATTTCTCGTCTAAAATAATAATAATAATAATAATAATAAAAAAGCAGTTACAAGGAATGCTATCACCCGAAGCATCCAGTTGTCAGCTTTGTTTAAATATTAGAAAGAGACACCGGATCTTGAACCTTTCATTAACAAGCAGTCCTCCATTTGCGACCTCCATTAAGCTCAACAATTCTGTTGCTAGGTGAGACATTTGTTTAAGTGAATTTTGACCCGCTTTACGACCTTTCTTTTCACAGTCGTTAAGTGAATCACTGCAATTGTTAGGTTAGTAACACGACTGTTAAAAGTGAATCCACAGGCATGCTGCAATGGTCGTAAGTGTGAAAAAGTCACCTTTTTCAGTGCCGTTGTAACTTCGAACAATCACTAGAAGAAACTGTTGCAAGTCGAGGACTCCATGTATTAGGTATAACAGATGAATGGATTTGGTTGTTCTTTTTGAAAATGGATAAGCTTTTAGCATAATGTGCATTCGTATTTTTCATAGTACGGGGAGTCCTCAACTTACGTTGATTTAGTGCCTGTTCAACGTTACAACGGCACCGAAATAAATTAACCGATGACCGTTCTTCACTGTTACGACCTTTCCAGCATCCCCATGATCACGTGATCAAAATTCAGATGCCTGGCGACTGGTTCATCGTTATGACAGTTGCCGTCTCCTGGGGTCATGTGGTCACCACTTTTTGTGACCTTCTGACCAGCAAAACCAATGGGGAAGCCCGATTCACTTCACAACCGGGTTGTTAACTTATCAACTGCAGTGATTCATTTAACATCTGAGGCAAGAAAGTTTGTAAAATGGGGCAAAATTCACTAAAAAGTGTCTCACTTAACAACAGAAATCTTGGGCTCATAAGTCTAGGAATACCTGTACATATATATATATGCACATATACAAATGATCGTGATTATGCTTATATATTCAAACTGACTATGAATGTATCTTGATTGTATTCTTGT
>JANHFO010008959.1:513598-530308 GCA_032468095.1 Pareas carinatus | reverse complement strand
GACCACACCTAGCGACCCAAGGGACTACAGCAACACAGCCCATTGGCTAAAATCAAACACAATCACCAATCAGGAGGCAATGACTCAGCAAAATAGCCCAGCAACCCACACATGTATGTATATACACATACATATACACATGCACACCCCCAGACACATCTAGACCTACATATATATGTACTGTAAATAGACATATACATGTTCCAGGATTATTATTCTTTTTTTAAAAAAAGTTAAAGGAGTCAAGAGAAACACTAAATTAATATAAAGGAATGGAGTAAGTATTACGTGCTAATTGGAAGAGGTTTTTCACACAGTAGATGATGTTGGGTGGAGCTGGAATTTCAGCTGAAGATACTTCCAGTTACAATCTCTAGAATATTACACATTAAAGCTGGATTGACAGCAGTGCAGAATTGATTGTCAGCCTCCAAAAAACCAAGACATACAGAGGCTCTTCTAAGCAGTTTCCTTTATTTTATCTCATGAATAGACAGAAATCTTGCAAAACAAAAGCAGATTACTAAACAATGCTCTGAAAACTCCTAGGGAAGAGTTGTTTTAACTCTCTTCCTCCCACACAAACTATTTAAACTTCATCATCTCTTACTCCACCGGAATGCACTCCTTCCCTCCTGGGAATCCAGACTACATTCCACCACACCAACTCATTTCAGGTGCATAGAAAGGGCATATTGTGGGAGCAACAACATTTCCTGCTATCTCTGGGATAGGAGGAGATTGTAACAAAGTAGCAGTATAGATGTCGGTTTAGGTCCGCAACTCCAAGCTGTAAACATATCTGAAAGAAAGGGATTAGCCAGTTGCAATATTGTGTGCTTACTGATTCATAAGAAGGACTGAATTTATACTGGAGACTTAATGGCTGAATTTAGGTAGGTCTTAACTAAGAAATGTATGTATGGAATTTCTTGAAATCAGCAAGACAATGTGTTCAGCGACTGGAAAAATCACAATTGACTATCCACATTAATTCATCTGCTTAGTCCTCAGCACAGCCTCCAACTCCACCAGTTCACAGCTTGCTATTTGATGTATAAAGGTCCTTATTTTGTCAGCAGTATTTTAAGAGTTTAGCTTTCCAATAATATTATCTCATAAATTAACTTAAAGTTCATCAGAAATCCAAAATTGTTTGGAAATCATCCTTTCCAAGCACTATCAATAAACTATACAGACTGCATTCCTGGGACTAGGTTCCCCCGCCCATGAAATCACTTTTTGATTCATTTACCTATCGCTCATTTACCTAGAGAGATCATTGTGAGAGGAAGTTTTATCATCTTGTAATGGACTTACTGCACTCAAAAGCTAGTTCCACCTGTAAAGGGGCACAACCTTTGACAATTATATTTCCATTCCAGTTTAATTTATATTTATACCTATACAATTCTGGCAATGCAAAATTGAAAGCCATACATTGCCTATTCATAAGAAGTAAATCATTTTAGTAACCTCAAGATAATAAATTCTATTGGGGAAGAATTATTGGCTATTTGGGATTCCAAGTGGGAAATTTTGAGAAAGCTGTCCAATAAAATATTCTAGTCTCGTATTAGTGCTATTAAAGACATGAGATCACTGTCCCTACTTCACTGAAGCCATTCAAGCCTTTGAATGGAAATAGAAATCATAGGCTTCCTTTTATTTTAGATGACATGTTTCTAGTTTTGAGACGGAAATGAGTACAGTCATTCATTTGGGTGATCTTTCTTAAAAAAATAATATATACAGCAAAATTAAGGAGAATATGAAGTAGAATTCTCAGCCAACCACATATTTGTATTTATTTCGATAAACCTGGGATGTTTTCAGACAGAGATACCGCATCTAATGATTGTCGTTTACATTAATGACTACATTATTTCATTTGTATCTGAAATATCTAGGACTACGTTTCACCTATCCCTTATCCTAATATGATGAGTAAGGGTATTTTTGTGTTTGTTTGTGCACATTTTTACCATATTTTCCATATTCTAGGCTTATAAGGAAAGTGACAAATTCATTTAGTATCCAAATTCTGCCTGCACAGTAAAATCTGGAAGGGTTGTCTTTTTTCCAATTCTGTCATTTAAGCAGTGCAATCTTACTGTCAGACTGGCCTCGATCTCCTCAGGAAAGAACGACCCTTACTCCGTACGTAGGTAGATAAGGTACTTTTACTGAGAAGTGAGTAACAGGGAAGCAAAGCAAACTCTGGCAAAACCGCGTGAAAAGTTACAGGTTGAAAGCAAATCGCCCACCCTCTGGCCCACCCCTGGCCAATCAGGATAGTATCCGTCATTTGGGGAACTGGGAGAGAAACTTCTAGCTGTTGTCCTTGAGCAGGAGAGAGCAGGTCTCTGTTCCAGGCATCAGTCTGCATTCCAACAGAGGCCCAATACATCCAACTTCTTAAATACTCAAAACCTATATGAAATAATATTACAGACTTCAAGGGCCCTTCAGCACACATCCTAACCCGCCACGCCCTGAAGACCCATTTGTTCCAACAGGCTGACTTGGGATAGCCACGTCCTTGTCCTCCTGCGTTTAAAGCTGGGTTAGATTATTTTAAACATTTATATTTATTTGGGTAATCATTTTATTGCTCCCCTTTTTAATTCAGGCTTTATTTAATATTTTTAAATATGTTTTTAGTGTTTATGTTGTTTGTGCTTTTACGTGCCTGAAAGCCGCCATGAGTCCTTCGGGAGAAGGGCGGGATACAATAAAATTATTATTATTATTATTATTATGCTTTCCTTGCTGCCAATGATTTTGATGGGGCTGAGCAATCTGCAGCCTACATAGTTCCAACTGTTTTTTTTAAACTTCCAGATTTAATATACTTATACCAGCGATATTGTATGGTTGCTACCTTAGAGACTCAGCTATGATAAAATAGTGAAAGTAAATATTTTTAAAAGGATTCAAAGGGTTTGCTTAATTTCCTTTTTCTTTTTGCAAGGGACTTCTATGAAAAAGGCATGTATCCTCATTTGCTCACAATAAAATAGTGGATTTGTATCTAAAATATTTCCAAACACATTATAACCTTCTGATGAAAAATATGCTTGTGCCTGTAAAAATTAGAATATCACACCAAAAAAATTAAGCAAATCTCATTTTCCTAAAATTTAGTTGTTTTTTTTAAAAAAATAAAGGGTTAGGGAGATGATCTGGGAGAATTACATTATCTAATGCCTCTTCCTCTTCATCCCTTGCAGACCAAAATACTTCTATCTAGATCTGGTTTTATCTTGTCAGGAGAAATGATAGCGAAACCCAAGACATTTTTTTAAGGAATCATAGGGTGGACTATCTATAATTGCCAATATAGGTGTGTTTCTTATTGACCAGGGTGATAGTTCCCCCCCTTATGTTTTTTTTACCACTTTTACTTTCTAGGCTAATATGGGCAAAATTCTAGGCAATCAAAAGTTGGCTGGAAATGATCTAATGCAGAGGTCTCCAACCTTGGTCCCTTTAAGGTTTGTGGACTTCAACTCCCAGGATTCCTTAGCCAGCATGGCTGACTGACGAATCCTGAGAGTTGAAGCCCACAAGCTTTAAAGGGACCAGGGTTGGAGACCTCTGATCTAATGAAACTTCTCCCAACTTGGGACTCTATAAATATATTGGGTTTGCAACCCCCAGAATACCCTGTCCAGCTAGAGTAAGCATCATATTTAGTTGGATCTGGTTTGCAAAATCTGGAGTAAAATTAGATGGCAGCAATACCATTCCCTATCTAATAGAGAATTTCGGTGGCACCGAAGTTCTAGTGGCCTTAAGCAAGTTCAGGAAGGCCATTCTACTGTATCCAGGTTCATCTTTCATCTGTCTCTTGGTACGTGTTTCTGGTGAAACTTCTAGGGAAGTGTTCTTCTACTCTATCCTGCTCTCACCTCCAACCTGAAGCTCTGGTCTCCCGAGTCTCATTTAAGTAAAGGCAAATGAAAACTTTACCACTAAGTCCTTGCGCTGGCAGAATTTCTATATGGCTTGAGGATATCTGCAGGGTAGATAACTGCGCTTTCAGTTTCATATCATCTTGTTTGCATCTCTACCAGGATGTCCTTCATTATATGGCTCAGTTGATTGCTTTTCTTCCATTTTAGAGAACAGCAACGGCGATTTAAAAAAGCATAATGGGTTTTCTTCCCAAAATAGACACCATTTCTCCATTTAGATGCTGACTGTAGTATGTTGGACTGTGACCTTCCTTTCAGATTGAGGGCACTGTTCCTTTAACCCAGGGACAAAAAGAAACCCAACTTCTTTTTGTAGCCACAAGCATCACTTTTATTCAAGGATTGCAGGAGTCATTGCAGGGATGGGATTATGTTATCAGAAGTCTATCAAAAACCCTTTAACCCTATTTTATTCAATCACTTGCTGGATATCTGCAAAAAAAATCATGGGGATTCAGCTGTTTGATGAATTCGGTTATGAAATTTAAGTGGTAGAAACTGGGCAAGGATATGTGTGGGTGTCCAGCTAGTATGCAGCTGATTGTATATAAAAGGCGGTATATAAATCTAAATAAATAAATAAATAAATTGTGGGGTGTGTGGGGTGTGTCACTCATGGCAACTGCCTGAACAAGTCCCTGTTGGGGTTTTTTGGCAAAATTTTAGGAAAGTGGTTATCGTTACCTCTTTTCTAGGAGTGACAGACAGTAATTGGCCGAAGGACACCCATGCACAAAGTGGAACTAGAACTCACAATCTCCTATTTTCTAGCCTGATGCTGTAACCCTGCATCAAAGTAGCTCTCCTAGTTTGCCATTGTCTCCCTCCTAGGGCTGACAGAGAGTGACTGGTCTAAAATCACCCAGCTACATTTGCCCCTAAGGTGGAACTAGAACTCACATTCTCTCAGTTTCTAGTCTGATGCCTTAGCCACTACACCAAACTAGCTCTCATGCTGATAGTGCAATTTGGAAACTAGTGGAGAACTTCAAGTGAATCTACTCGGTTTTTGTAAGAGAAAGCCCCATACTTTGGAGGAACGGTAAGGCAAAATATAGCATGTAAACAAATGGTTAATAACACTATCAGGTGTTCTCTGAGCTTGGCTATTTTCTTGCAGACATTTCATTACCCAAACTATGTAACATCATCAGTGTTAGAAGGAAGTGGGAATTGTTCTCTGTTTTAAATAGGAAGCAGACCCCACTCCCTTCTAGCACTGAAGATGTTATCTCGTTGGGTAATGAAATGTCTGCAAGCAAACAACCATGCCCAGAAAACACTAAGGAGTACACAGTTCAACCCTGAAATACAAATATTCTCTTCTATTAGAAACAAACATATGTCTTTTTTCTAAAGCTCCCAGAAGCTCTGATTAGAAAGTTTGGCTGGTGAAAATGAAAATAAAAATGAAAACAGAGATGTTATTTATAGAGGATGGTGTAAGTTACTGGGGAGTTAAAAATAAACAAAACAAAAAGCAGGTGGTTGCTGATTTTAAAAGAATAGCGCACTTTTTTATAGTGTACATAGAAATCAGCATTACTGCATCCCAACTGTACATTACATCTCTGGAGCAATACTTACAACCTGTAATAATAATACCATTCAGCTTGCTACATGATTCTTCCGTCATTTTTTCAATTAAATAGGATCAACGCTCTATTAACCTTTTGCTGGTTATTCTTCATACAGCTGCTGGGCTGGGATTTGAAGTTGTGTACTTAAAAAGGCATATATTGCTGTAAACTAGCTTCAAGCTCCCTGTCTTCAGGGAGATGAAATATAGTTTTTTCACTTAAAAATATGAGAGGGTTTATCAAATTTGCAGTCTCTTAAACTCCCACCATGAAATCTCTTTTGTTTAGAAAGAAGAAGTCTTTTTCTCATAAATTTCTTTTGTGCTCTGGAAATGAAGGTGACTTGTTTCTATGCCTGTGCAAAATCCTGAAAAGTGTGTCTCTCTGTGTGTGTGTCTGTGTATACACATAAACAGAGGGAAAGAAACTTCATGAGGATTGATCCTAACCTGACCACTTTTAAAATTATATGCTATATGATAGGACGCTTCTATTTGCATATGATAGGAAGCACCTAGAAATATAACAAATGGCAAGGACTGACTAATTGGAAGTTCCTTCCTTCAAGGAAAAAATACTGATCTTTTAAATGTTGGTTATTAAGAACTTGCTTGTTGATTTTCTGTAAAGTGATGGGCAGCAAGGAATGGCTCTGAGTATCCTAGAAGAACAGCCTTGCTTATTAAGGGCTACCAGATGTGGTTTTTAGAAATCCAGATGACTGTGAGATGATGCTAAAGAGGGATTCTTTGCAGCCACCTAGATTTTGCAAGTCAGAGCTGAAGCTTCTACCTTTACAAATCAGCCAGTAGAACTGATAAACAGATTTTTCTATCAAGGATCAGAGGCGATCAAAAAGGAGATGTTTAGATTATGGTAGGTTCCATCTATGATTTGTGATTCCATCCTAATATCATTGCTTGCTTTTCATTGTCATCCAAGTCCAGCAGTGATCTCTAGCATCAACAGAGGAAGTCCTGGGCTGAATATTTCTATACAATCAGACACTCTGGACTCAGAACACCAGCTGCTACCGTGATAATCTGACTGAGTATTCCAGATGTCATCAAAAGATTAGGGGTCATCCAGTGGCAATCCTGGGGTTTTTTTTTTGGAAGCCCTGATCCAATAGCCTTAATTCTAGACAAGCATCCAGTGTATTACTGATAGATAAAATATGTGAATTGGAAAAACCATACCAGCTGTCTCTAGTGTAGGAAATTTTGAGCGTGGTTTCGCTAGTAACAAATAATATGGCTGGTTGGTTGACTTGTCTTCCTTTTTGTTTCTGAAATGAGTCCCTTTGGCTATGAGATAACAAAACCCAGTACGAGATTTGCTTGATCCCTGAATATAGTTATAACATTTCTTTCTCTTTTCATCAATACAACTGTCCCTGCAGTTTTCTTGGCAAAGTTTTTTTTCAAAGTGGTTTGCCTATTCTTAGGACTAAGAGAGAGAGACTGGCCCAAGATCACATAGTTGGCTTTATGCCTTAAGCAGAATTAAAATTCAGTTTCCTGATTTCCACTATACCAAACTAGCAAGCGTGTTATTACGTTGACACAAAAATGATTGGTTGACTCTAGCAAGTTTTATAAGGAATGATTAAGGATATCCCCTAAGTTTCCGGTAGCCCCTGCTTCTTACCCTAGCCCCTGTTATACAGCTAAAAGAAGTGCCTTGCAAAGCTGCTATATCTCAACAAAGGGAAAGGGGTTTGCAGATCACGGTTCCCTTCATTCTCAAGAGCTTCACGTGTGTCATGGGACAAAACGAATGGGAAGTAGCTTAGGTGAAAGCATAATTAGAATTAAAATTAGAATTAGAATGTATTGGCCAAGTGTGTCTGAACACACAAGGAATTTGTCTCCGGTGTAAACGCTCTATACTTACATACAGGCCATAATTGGCAAACTGTAATTACAATAATAAGGCTATAATTGACAAAAAGTTATTACAATCATAAGATACATTCATAATCAAAGTACATTCATCATGTCATTGTACGTATCCAGTGCAATCGACAAACCACGATCCTAATCATAAAATACATTAATTATCATAAAGTACATTCATCGTGTCCTCATGTTATAATTTGCAATCATCATGTCACAAAACACATTCATCATGTTATACTATACTTTTTTTATAGGTTTGGGACAGTCTATATTTGAATAGTTATAGAATACTAATAATCAATCTACAAGTCAAACTTGGATACTAAATGACACAACTATTATATATTTTTTGATGTAAGCAACAAGTTAATTGTCATGCAAATAAGAGAATAGGTAATAAGTAATAAGTAATAGGAACGATGAGAAGGGTAATGATGATATATTTCTACTAGATAATTTAACAGTGTTGTGGAAGTTAGTTGTTAAGCAGAATGGAAAAAGAACTAAGATTCTCCATCCTTTCATTTCCTGCTCCTGAGTGCAAAATGAACAGTTTAGAGACCAGGATGTTAATCTATTTTTCAATCGTAACAAAGCGAGATGTAATTGACTCTAAACAAGGAGAGAAAATCAACAGAAGAAAACACATTAACGTTATGAAAAAGATTCTCTCACTCATATTGGGCTTAGAAGGAAGACAGAGCATATTTTACTGCTTGCTTTATAGGGCAGACTTCCACTCCTGTAGATTTATTTCTAGTTTTTAATAAAATACCTGGACATAAATTCACTGATCCATTTAGGAGCAGAGAGGAATGGTATTTACTTCTGAAAATGCATGAGATGAATGTTGGGCCTTTTCTTTCTTGTAACGTCAAAAAGACCTCGTGGGCTTACTGCACTGTCAGGCTGCCCGCAGAGATTGTGACTTTTTTTGCAACACTTCCTGGATGGACCATAGAGTTGGAAGGAACTTGGAGGCCATCCATCCAGGAATGTCATGCAAGTAGTCATTGACTTATGCCCCAAATCCTGTTGTCAAGCAAGACAGTTGTTAAGTGAGCTTTGACCCATTTTATGACCTTCCTTGTCAGAGTTGTTAAATGAATCACTGCAGTTGTTAAGTGAATCATGTGGTCATTTAGCCAGTCTGGCATCAGCATTGGCTTTCCTTGTCGTAAGGTCGCAAGAGGTGATGACATGGCCCCGGATACTGCAGTCGTCGTAAATGTGAGCCAGTTACCAAGCATTTGAATGTTGATCATGTGATCATGGGGTCTTAAGTGTGAAAAATGCTCATAAGCCACTTTTTTGGGGTCGTAAGTTCAGTCACAAAATGAATGGTTGTAAGTCAAGGACTACCCTATTTCCCTGAAAATAAGACCTAAGCGGAAAATAAGCCCTAAATATGATTTTTCAGGACGCTCGTTATATAAACCCTACCCCCCAAATAAGCTCCAGTTAAGATCATCAGCCAGACAGACGCATTTAGTGCTGTATTTGCCTGAAAATAAGACTTAATTGGAAAATAAACCCTAATGTGCCTTTTGGAGCAGAAATTAATGTAAGACCTGATCTTATATTTGAAGAAACACGGTACCTGCATTATCTCAGACTTCAGCAATGGAGCCCCCATGATTTCCAGAGGCAGGCTGTTCCATTTCTGCCAGAGTCTTCCCAATCAAGACATTTCTCCTTCTGCAGTTGGTATCCCTCACGGTAAACCCACTGGCTCTAATCCTTGGATGCTAAGAAGAAGAAATCCATTCTCTGTGTCCTGTCACGTCCTTTCAAACATTGGACGACTGCTCTTGTGTCTCAGCTTAGCCTTCTCCTTTTTTAGACTAAACATGTTGGTTATATAGCTTTTAAAAATTGTAGTTGTTTTTATACTTATCTTTTTGCTGTTTGAAAGCTGCTTAGAGTTCGCTTATCAGTGAGAAGGATGACATATAAATTTAATAAATAAATGACCAGTTCTTTTAACTCTTCAA
Source organism: Pareas carinatus (assembly GCA_032468095.1). Lineage (NCBI taxonomy): Eukaryota > Metazoa > Chordata > Lepidosauria > Squamata > Pareidae > Pareas > Pareas carinatus. Next base: position 520,853 of record JANHFO010008959.1, on the reverse strand, counting down.
GCTCCATATTATCTTGTTTTGCTTTTCTCTACACCCAGAGAAGTTCCTCTGAGAAACTTTTTTGCATTCTGGTGACCAGAACTGGGCACAATAATTCAGGTGTGGTGTTACCCATGGCAGATATTGACACTGTACCTCTAATGATGCAGCCCAAAATCACGTTGGTTCTTTTTTGCAGCTGTAGTACATTGCTGATTTATGTGTAATCTGTGGTTTACCAAGATACTCAGATCTTTCTCGTAAGTACTATTGATATTGCCTATATATTTCTTTTATAATTAAGCTTATATGCTACCCATCTCTCCAAGGCAACTCTCCCACCTGTGCATCTGGTTTTTCCTGCCTAAATGCAAAACATTTCATTTCTAGCCCCTGACACAATCTAATATTGCATTAGATAGAGCCCAGTATTTAAGTCTATCAAGATCTTTATGAATCCTAAGCCTGCCTTCTGATTCTTAGCAATCCTCTCCAACTTTGTGCCATTTGTAAATCTTATTTATGAAGTTGTTAAAGTATACTTGGACTCCTGAGGGACCCCATTGTGTGCTTACTTCCATGTGGACATAAGACTATGAAGAACCACATGACAACGGTTGTTGACCCAGCTGTGAATTCATTTGATAGTGGGACTTGTTCTTCAGGACTTCATGTGGTGTGGTCAAACTAAATAATGTTGGGAAGGAGAAACAACTTCTAGGAGGGGCCTATATTATTTTGTAAATGTGAGAACATTTTTGCTGTATAAAGTGAGAGAGGGAAACCCTGCAAAATTTTACCACTTTTCATATTTTCAAAACAATTGGTTTTTGTCAAGATAACATGGATGCTACCTGGACTTTGTTCCTGCTAGTGTCTATCTCACCATTGAGAACAAAAATCTCAATTCTTTCACTGTAGAAACCAACATTTGTTTATAACTCTGGCTGGTCTGGATAAATCTTAGCTCTGCTTTGAATTCAGAGGATAACTTCTCAGGTGAACCTTCTTTTACTAACACAGTCCCTATAGGTGTTTTGAGGTTCTAGAATTTTGACTCAACATCAATTCCTACCTGAGAGTCCTGAGGAGCAGTATACCTCAAAGATACCAAATTGAGAAATATTGGATTAGAATCAGCTCCCCTCCATCTAACCTCATTATTCTTAATATTTCTTCATGTTTCTCATTTCCCTGCTATTCTGGTAACCCTCTTTGTTAATATAAAAGGAAGGGAGGGACACTTTCTATGGGAACCAGATACCCTTTATCATCTGGAAATAAATTGCTACAGCATAGCTCTGGATCATGAAATCTTAGTGGGGGAAAATATTTCAAATTGGCTTGGGCACCAGAACTATCACGACACAAAGAAAGCAGTGGGACATGCTGTAAACAGTCAATAATTATTATGAGGAATGTTTCAGGTTGTGGGGAGCTATCTTGTTTGATACCATGGGGAATTTGGGCTAGATTCAGTGTTAATGATCAAGGAACGAATGTGAACTGTAATACTGGATGATCTGATAAGTTTCTTTCTGTCCCTGATTTCTCTCATTTAAGAAGTTTTATTGACCATGGGAAAGGAAATTACACCTACCAAACAATGTTCAGGGACAATGTGAGATAAAGTTTCTCTTCAAGTACTTTTGAATGGGTAGGAAAAAAGGCATGGAGAATTCTCTTGAAACATAGCAAAATATATCTAGTCTAGCATTTTGTATGAATTTTTATTTAATTATAATAAAACATAATTATTTCAACACAACCTACCATCTGTATATATAATTTGGCAATCTCAATAGTATCATTTATATTATTAATCTTTTAATACATTTGATTCCTACTCCTTCATTCTCCTTCCGAGTCACATATAAAATAAGTTCCAAGCTTGAAAATAATCTGAGTCTTCATTTTCTTTCATTCTCATTGTCAATCTGTCCATTTCTGCACAGTCTAAGATTTTCTTTGTTGTTTCTTCTTCTGGTGGTGTTTCTTCCCCCCCCCAATGCTGTGTAAAAATAATTCTCACCACCGCTAATATATATATACAGTTAAATATGTAAGTTTGAGCATGTTCGGGTTTTTCCCCGTGTAAGATTGCGAGTTTAATATATATATATCACTTATCAAATTTTTCTGGAATCATATCTAACAAAAAAAGCTCAGGTTTAAATTCTATCTGTATTCCTAACATCTCTTTTAACCATGTATAAATTCTATTCCAGTATTCTTAGCGAATTTACAGGTCCACCACATATGATAATATGTGCCTACCTTAGATTTACATTTCCAACATTTATCTGATACTTTTTAAAACATTTTTGCCATTCCTATATACGTCGTGCCATCTACATTTCATTTGCATTTTCTTTATATGCTGTTAATTTTGTCAATCTGTAGTTTCCCATAGATCTCATGCTCTTCAGGTTGCGTGAATATATCAGGTATTTTTGTGATGGTCTAGCATTTTGTTCCTTTAGTAGCCAACAAAATATCAATGGACAACTCACAAATAGTACATGAATGGACCCACATCCTTCCATTTGTGTTCATAGAATCATAAAATTGGAAATTGGAAGAAACCAATCGAGCCATTAAATCCAATTCTCTCTTTGTTCTTAGTTGTAACTCTAAGATGCAACCTCCATCTTGGTCTGAAATGAGACTAATGCAGCAATTCCTTTTTAAACTCATGACAACTTTCTAGCTAAGGACACAATTATGGCTGAGGAACAGTGTGTAATATCATTTAAAAACAAGAGATCTTTCAATATTATATAGATTTATTTTAATAAAAGTAACAAATGCTTTTAAAATTATTTTAAAATCATTAGGGTAAATTGAGGAAGCAGACTTGGAATATGAATTTGAAGAGCTGTTTTGGAGCACTTTATGGCATAATATTCTCTCTCTTCGGGTAATTTTGAGGTTCACTGGTCTATTTTGAGTTGCTTTCTCTTTTCTCACATCAGAAGGATAAGATGGGATGACAATTATGTACATGTTGGAATAATTTGCAGAAAATTGGGAATCCCATTAAGACATTGTTCAAAGGTTCAAGCCAATGCATTGAACTTAAGGTGCTCCAAATTTCAGCTTATTTGGAATGGATATTTTTCAATCCTATCCTTGTGTCAGCCCTTAGAGATAATCCAGAAGAATCACCCACCTTGAGTATTATCACTACCTTTTTTCTAAGAGTACAGTAACAAGAAACTTGCAAGTCAGAAAGTATCTCTCTCCCCCCCACCTTTACAGTCCAAGAAACTAGGGAGGGTCCCTTCTGCCAAGCTATTATCTGATTGTTGCCTAGACTTCTGCTCCTCTTCCTCCTTCTCCTGTCTCTCAAGGACATTCTCACAGACCACAACATCTGGCCACAATTCATTTTTATTTCCTCTCTTCCTCAAGGATAGAGAAGCAAAAACTCATAATAGCCGTTTGCTTATGACTGAGGACATTTCTACAGTTGTATGCATTGGAAGAGGTCTAGATCTAGGAATGAATTCATTTATTTATTAAATTTATATCATGTTCATCTCACTCTGTAAAGCAAATAATAATTCTAATCGTTTATGGCATTCGTAACTACTGCCGTTCACATATATTGTAAATGTACATTGAGGAGCAGAGCCTAGATCCTTTGAAGGGGTGGGTAGTGTGAGGAAATGTAGTCTGTATTCCCAGGAAGAAGGGAGTGAATTCCAGATGAGCAAGAGAGAGCAGAGTTTATGTGAGAGAAATAGGGTGAAGACAGCTCCCCTATAACAGTTCCCACAATATATGTTTTATGATGCAAATAGTTTGCTTTAGTTCTGCAAGATTTCTGTCTATAGGTGAGAAGCAATAAAGGAAACTGCTTATCAAAATCTTGAATGTCTTCCTTGGTTTTTAGAGACTAGCAGGTATGTGTTTATTCCAGCCTATAAGACACTTCAATTGCAAGGAGACAGCTACCTCTGCAACAGCCTGCTATCTTCATTTGTAGCCTAGGTGGGAAAAAAATCCTGAGGACTGACATCAGCTGATTCTTGAGGGCTGGAATGAATTGATTAATTGATTAATTGATTAATTACTTTGATTTATATGGTCACCCATGTCAGGTGAGCTAATACTGAGCTAACAGTGTTAAAAATTTAAAAGCATGAAGACAGAAAAACAAAAACATCCTATATAAAACAGCATCCAGGGTAAAACCAGACCTATCAGTCACAATTCATATAACCAATACATGGTCTCAGCCCTATTTCCTGATGCTCAGGCCTAAAGGCAGAACCAAGTAATTAAGGTCTTAGGAAAAGGTTTTCATTGATGCTAGATTGCTCTTTCAGAATGCTTTTTGAAGATGGACTGAGACAACTTGCCATGGCCAACTCATCATGGCCAATTCAATAACTCAATTTAATGATTTAAAATTATTTTAAAATTATTTAAATTTTTGTCATTCATATTTTATTTTGTCCCTCCTTTTCTATCCTTTCTTTAACTATTTTATTCCACCATTTCTTCAATATTAGTGTAACTTTTGTCTTGTGGTGAATTGTTCCACAGCGAATTGGGTGTGGTGAGTTGCCCCATGGTGAGTTGGCCACATAAAGTTGTCCTAAATCCCTTTGAAAGGATCCCCTTGCTTGTACTTTGGTTGCCGGTTGGAATATGGGGCATTTGGAGCTGACCAAGGGATAGCCGGCAGCATCATTTTAAAAAAAGTTTCTCCAGAGAATGACTGGTACATCATAAGAATTAAGAATGGGAGGACAGTTCAGGGAGGGTCATGGATACATTGACTTTGGTGCCTCTGCTTCAGCAATGCAGAGCTTTTGATTATGCCTGAGCCGTAAAAGGAGTACTGAATAAAGGAGAACCACTTTTAATTAAATGTGGACAAGAGGCCTACTAGGCTATAAATTATTATTATTATTTAGACTTGTATATCACTTAATAGTGCTTTACAGCACCCTCTAAGCAGTTTACACAGTCAGCATATTGCCCCCAACAATCTGGGTCCTCATTTTACCAACCTCGAAAGGATGGAAGGCTGATGAAGATAGTAGGCTTGAGTTGTTCTTGGAAGTAGATTTCTGAACTCAAGAAACACACTTATTTGAAGATGACCAGGAAAAAAGAGCTATAGACTAGATGAGATGCAGAAAAACATCTCAGAAGTCAATAACAAGCCACTTTTCTCTTGTTCCCAAGAAAACTGCACGGATGCTTCTCTACAACACTATAATTCCATGTAGTTATCAGAGGTTGAGCACAACTCCAGGGAGTAATTTCTTTTGCTTACAGGACTACCAATTTGTTAGAATCCAACAGACACTCTTAAATCATCAGTGGGCATCTCTTCCAGGGCTCAATTCATTTAGCATCCCATTTTTTTTATCCACTCATACTATTTCATGTTTAGTGTTTTAATGTTTAGTTGCCAGTGTTTTATGCTTCTAGTTTTGATGTTTTTATTGTACTTTCTAAGTAGATCACAGCCATTAGGGAACCGAACAGCATAAAAAAACTCACCTGGGAAGTATGAAAATTACATCGCACATTTCCTTTGTACCAAAAATACATTCTTAGATATACCCACAAGCCAATTTGGCTAAAGTGCTAGTCTAGAAACCAAGAAACTGTGAGTTTTAGTCCTTGTTTAGGTATGAACATTGGTTGGCTGACTTTGGGCTATTAACACTCAGTCCAACCAATTCATAAGGTTTGGTTGTGGGGAAAATAGGAGACAGGAACATTATGAATAGTATCTTGAGTTGTACAAATAAAGATGGGATACAATTGGAATAATACAGATAGTCCTTGACTTACAATTATAATTGAGCCTGGAATCTTAATCATTGGGCAAAACAGTCATTAAGCAAGACTGCCTACATGACTGCTTCAGTCAATGGTCACAATCCTGGCACTTATGGCTGTGGTTGTTAAGCAATCACACAAGTTGTTAAGCAGATGGAGTTCTAGGTAAGGAGACTGGGGTGGTGGTGCTTTGTTGGAAGGTGGGGAAACCTTGGAAGACTCCACTCAGGAGTGGGAAATCCTTGCTGCTGAAATCCAAGCAGGATTTTCAACTCAGCTTTGCCAAGTTTCCCAGGGCGCCTTTGACCTGCCTGAGCCACCTCACACACCTTATTACATTGTTTTTCCTGATCTCTTCTTGGATTTCAACTCAGTCTCATCTCTAGGATCTGGCTGAAAGAGCTGCTTGTCCTCCACGTGGAAGGAAACTCTTCCTGTGAAAGAGAAATGGACTCAAATCATCAGGATCTCACTTCTGCCTTTCCATCCCGCAGCAAGAATTCAGCTCCCATCAGTAGGCAGTGAAGCTATTGACTTTCTGTGGAAGCTGGCATAGAAGATTTCAAATGGTGACCCCCAAGGTTACAGGACATTTGGTAGGGTGTTGTAAGGGCAAAAAGGCTGCAAAGCATCTGGATTTTGATCCAGTCATGTGGGTGGGAGTGGTAGCACAACATTTTATGACAGCTAGAAGTGCTTTATGGACTCTAAACCCTTTACAAGGCCATTGTAACTTTCAAAATGGTTAAATGACTGGTCGTAAGTCAAGAACTTCTTGTAATTATCTAGCCCACAATCTGGAGAGTATATTTTAATGATCTGGAGCTAAGAAAGTGTTATTGAATTGTATTTGAAGAAGAAGAGCTCCCTTTTGTTTTCTTCTGTAACATATGTTGACACCTCTATTTTGTCCTTCAGAATCCCCCCCTTTTTTAAAAAAGTGGAAATCTTAGAAATTATCTCATCTATTACTGTAGTATCCCCAACTAAGGGCAATCTAACCTCTTTTCAGACATCTGCCATGATAGAGAGATCACCAAATCCTGAGACATTAATAAACTTCTGAAGTCTAATTAAAATAGAATGTCTTGTAATTTAAACCCATTGTTTCTAGTTTAGTCTTCTGAATCCAATACTGAGCTATTTTGCCCTTTCTTGAATCTTATCTCCCACTACTAACCTCTTATTCTCTTATCCTAAGCCCATTCATCAACTTGCTAAATAACTAACCTACACAACATTGTTAATGAAGAAAGTGTTTTGTGACATGATGAAATGTGTTTTGTGACATGATGATTGTACTTTATAACATGATGATATGATGAATGCACTTTATGATTATGATTGTATTCCTGATTAAGATCGTGATTTGTTGATTGTAGCTTATATGGACATGACAAGATGAATGTACTTTATGATTATGAATATATCTTATGCTTATATGTACATGACAAGATGAATGTACTTT
>JANHFO010008959.1:354314-365309 GCA_032468095.1 Pareas carinatus | reverse complement strand
AGAATAGCATGATATGCTATACAACAGTGATGATGAACCTTTTAGAGACCGAGTGCCCAAACTGCAACCCCAAAACCACTTATGTATCGCAAAGTGCCAACATGGCAACAGCCCCCCTCCCGTGGCCATCGATGACCCCCCACACCCTCCTGCCCCGCCTTACGCAAATTCGCCACGGGCCTCCCAGTGCCCTACCCCAGCTATACTCCCCTCCAACCTAGCTCCCCTCCTTTCTCACCTTTGCCATGCGATGCTTTTTTACCGCCCGCCTTCCCCAGACAGGGGAGGGAGGAAGCGCTCCCATTGGGCTGCTAGGCAGAGGGGTGGATGATGTCAGAAATGGCCTCATGCGCAAGTCGAGGAGTGGAGCCCCACATCCTTCTGACTTTCTAGTAAAGAAATATGTGCTAGGGTGATGGTGCGCATGCCCACAGAGAGGGCTCTGAGTACCGCCTCTGGCACACGTGCCATAGGTTCGCCACCACTGCCATACAGTAAAACGGTAACAATCTTTTGGGCAGCAGGGACCGGTTCCATGGACAGAGGGTGACCTTTTCCCGCAGACCAGAGGCGTCATGGTTTCATGTGCTGCTTGCAACCCGTGGATGGGGCTTCACTTGCTTGTGCGACCCAGTTGCTGGCATGCTGGGGACTGCTGCTGGTCCACGGACTGGGGGTTGGGGATCCTTGGTCTCGGGCACTCTGCTCATCTCTGTTTCTTGGCTAAGGGAGCCAGTGTGATCCAAAGATATTCTACGTGGTCACATGGCCAGCATGGCTACATGTGAAAAGTGTACTGAATGCTGTAACCTTCCCACCAAAGTGGTACCTATTGATCTACTTGCATTTACATGCTTTCAAACTGTTAGTGGGCAGGAGATGCGGCAGGAACAGGAGCTCACTCCATTAAACAAAGCTCAGGTCTCAAACTCAGGCTGTCAGCTTTCCAGCTGACATGGTCAACATCCTTAACTACTGAGCCATTTTACACCCTGAAACATTATAACAGTAAACAGTTGCAATTCTATGTATACTTATCTAATGGAAATATTGTTGAAGTATGTACAGTATATATTCTTATACATTTATATGATAAATCTTTTTTTAGACTATTGCATTCTGTATAAATGAGTCTCATACTTCATTATATTTGTCCACACAAAGTTTACATCTTTATGCAATCTGGTCATAAGCAGCAAGTTTAATCAGGTCTTCAATCCATTGAATAAATGGGACACACATTTTTCTTTCCAATGCTGCAATTTCACTCTTATGGATATAGTAAGGGCATTGAGAATCCATTTATATGGTCCTGTCATCAAATCCCATGTACTAGATTAGTGTTTCCCAACTTGAGTCACTTAGATGTATGGACTTCAACTCCCAGAATTCCCCAGCCTGACTGGCTAGGGAATGCTGGGAATTAAAGTCCATACATCTTCAAGTGACTACAGTTGGGACATACTGTTCTAGATATATTATTCAAAAAAAGATCCTCTGAAAAATTTAGCTTTTATTGCGCAATATATTTCTGTAATCTACTATTGTCTCTCTAAAGCTGGGCTCTATGTCTTCTCACTTGCCATTCCTGCATGTTCCTCTGCTGGAGTTCCCATGTTCCATAATGATAATTGTTTTACATGTATGTAATATCTAGAAAGCATAGAAAATACCTTTGTTCTTTGCATTTATGTCAGACCAAAGTTTATATGTATCAAAAATGCAAAAAGATCCATAATCCTCCATAGTTCTACCAAGGAACAGATTTGCAAGAAGTAATAAAGGGTAGGGAAAAGAGATGCAATAAGCACAGCCAGCACATCACCTATATGTCTTTCATCATTTGGGGATCTACTTACAGTGGAAAAGCATTGGGATGATGCCTGTCTACTCAACAAATGTGGGATGAATTGGGTCATAACTAAGGAACTTGAACAAAATGAAAAAAATCAAAGAAATAGTTCACATGTCCATGGATTGTTGACTGTGTATCAAGTATCATGGCTTTTTGAGAAGAGTGTCAAAAGTTAGAACAGTGGCTCTATCATATCATACTCATCGATCGTATGGATTGCTTGGTTTCAGCATCAAATGGTTTGTGAATCCAGCCAAACTTTGATTAACTATGGTTTGCGGATTAGTATGCCATAGAAACCCAGCCAATTTGAGTATAATCTGGAAGTTAGGAATATGCAAATCATGGCTTAGTTTCTCAACTGTAAGGTGTGCCTCCCTTGGAAAAACGTGAACAACTTCCCCAGAGTTTCATTGTATTGATTTATGTGTTCATTTTGATGGTTAGATTTTTAAGAGAGGTGTTGAGATTAAGATTACACTAAAAGGAGGTATCATGACAAAAAGTTTAGGAACACCTGGTTTAGCATAATGACTAAAGAGCTGTAGTGGCCCAGTGGTTAGAGTGCATTACTGCATTCTAGTTCTGTTGACAGTCGGCTGCCAGTAAATTCAGCAGTTTGAGTCTCACTAGCTCAAGCTTGACTCAGCCTTCCATCCTTCAGAGGTCGGTCAAATGAGGACCCAGATTGTTGAGGGCAATATGCTGATTTTTGTAAACTGCTAAGAGAGGGCTATAAAGCACTGTGAAGCGGTATATAAATCTAACTGCTATTGCTATTGCTAAACCCAGGCAGCATTACTCAATGTGATTTAGTCAAGCATGCAGATGGCACAATTTTTAGCTCACGGGAAAGAGTGAAGGCGGCTAGGATTGGCTTCATTTGTGTGCTGTGTGAATGTGCATCTGTACACAGACACAAAGTCACATTCTCCAAAGGGAATTGTCCTTCCAAGCAATTTTTGCCTGACTCTCCTGGACTACAATAAAGGCAGATATGCTGCACAATGGAAGGGCTTCAGGCTTGAATATGGGATTTATACATCTCTCCCATATGCCACCCCATGTTTTCTTCCACCCCCTCCTTCCTCCCACCCCAAAGAGAAGAAAGCTCCTTGAATTTGTGGGCTTGCTTAATTCTTGAAGCTAGGTGTCTGCACAGTTGCACATATGTTAATCACTGCTGGGCACAATCTTATTTGGCAAAGTAAATAGAAGAGAGACAATGCATGCGATTTCTGAAATTCTCTGCTTTTCTTTTTGACCTTTGTTATTTATATGTTATCGATGCTTTCTCCAAACCATTGTACAAAAACACCTTGAAGTGTCAAGCTTTAAAAATGAGTCTTCACCCCTCCCTTTTTTTTTCCTCCTGTACAGCTTGGATTATCTTGGCCTTGTCAAAATACATTCTCTAGTTAGAGGCTGGAAATATTTCCCTCCTGGCTCCTCCGTATTGATTTTTTCACACTCAGTCCTGTCTGTCAGCTGAAGAGGTGAAAGGTGAAAGTTCATTCTGCACTGCCTGGCTTTACCGTCCTGTTAATGTCGTGCCCTTTCTGCATTTGATCAGTTTATGTGATCAGCCGTAGAACAGATCGTGAGCCAATTCTACCTATAGGGAAAATAATATTTCATCTACCAGTGATTTAAGCACAGGAACACACCTTACGATTCAAGAGGCCCTTCACACAGTAAAAGGATGAAAGCAATGAGGTGATTGGGTGCCTTCTCTTCTCTTCTATGATGATCATCTCCTATCTTACCATTCTGCCTTCTCCAGTGGAAAAATTCAAAGAAAAAAAAAGAGAGACAGTCGAGTTAGCTTCCTTTTTGAAGAATAATTAATGTTGCTGATTTATGTCCAGTATTGGGTTAAGTGAAAATTGCCCTTGTCTAAATTCTTCATTGGATGATTTTTTTAAATACAAGTGATAAGAGATACAGAAGTGCACGTGTTTACACACAGAATACACATGCAAAGATGGAGGGGGAGGGAGAGAGAGATAGAGAGGGAGAGGGGAAAGAGAGGGGAGGAAAAGGGAGAGGGAGGGGGAAAGAGGGAGGGAGAGGAAGAGGGAGGGAGGGACTGTTTATTATATAATTAATTTCCAGGACAGAATTGTACCGCTTGTAAAAAAAAGTTGGGGTTTCTTTCAATGTATACTTTTGAGTCCTTTCCTGCTTCTGTGTCCAATTCTTTATCTGCTGTAATGAAATGTTCCAAAGGGCTAGGTTTACCAACCCAGTAGGTCACGGTTCAAGTCTACATTTGGTCATGGAAACTCAATGGGTGAGGTCCATCACAGGGTTGTTGTGGTGGGTTTTTAAAAAATGGAGAAATGATGCTCCTTGAGAAAAGGCAAGATACAAATAAACAAAAATAAAATAAAATAAATGAAGATCAACCTAGAATGCTGAAAAAAAAAACATGGTTGCTGTAGATGTTCCTGCATTCATGGCTACTATGGTTAAGACCGTAGAAACTATGACTATGGGGTTAAGTCAGCATTTGCCCAGATTTCTTTATTTAATTTGTTTATTAAATTTATATGCTGTCCATGTCACAATTCAGGGCAATTTGGTACGGCATGGTTTCTTAGTTGTGGCCCTTCCTAGTAAGTGTCTTCTCACCTCCCATTTAGACCTGAAATATGTTCTGCATAGGACTAATTAAAAAAAACTATTAGGAATTTGCAATTGGCCCCAAATGAGCAACCTGTTTATTGGTAGATGGTATTTATTTACTACTGGCAGCCAACACAGGTTCTATGGCCTCTACATTGGCTATCAATGACTTCCTGGTACAATTGTTGATATCTCACATCTCAAGTATCGACTTTAAGGTTGCTCTTCACATAAAAACTTGGGCAATGTGAGAAATTATATTTTCACCAGCCCCCTTGCTATAGAAAAGCCCTCTAACAGCAGCCTTGATGGATTCGTAGCCACTGTATTGCTCTTTTGAGAGATTATTTTTGTGTCATTCAAATATCGGCGTTTATTTTGCTTCATGGGACATTGACATAAGTTTACATAGAGTGGCACAGTAAATAAATAAATACATTTGACTCCTCTCCACCCTAACATTCAGTGAAATGGAGGAGAATCTAGGACCATCCAAAATAACCAAGCTGCGATTCCTAACATTACTGCAGGAAAATACGAATGGCAGCTTTCAGCCAGACCTAGAAAACCAGAATGCTTTGCTATGCTTCCAATCTACTCAAATGTAGATTTCATCACGGCAGAACTGCTAAATTCTCTGCCATTAGCCAATGTTTACATGTGCGGCACTGTTATTTATGTTGATGTATTCTAGGTTCCATTGAGGTTCGGATGATTCCAAGTGCCCAGCATTCTTGTAAGCTAGCTTGAGTGAAACCTGCTTTATAAATTTAGTAAAAACATGTCGCTACAGTTTTGACCGGTCTATGGCAGAACCCTTGTTTTTCAAAGGATATTTCTGTGACCTGATTCCATCCATTCATTTCACCTAGTCTATTCACTGTCTTCCTCTTTCCTTAATCGTGCCAAACATCATCAATTTTTGTAGTCCATCATCTGCTTGCATCACTTGTCCAAAGTATGTGAGTTGCTGATCTTTGCCTCAAGGGAGTAGTTAGTCTGCATGTGGTCCAGGACTGATTGATTGATTCTTCTTGTACTTCTCGTACTCCATAGTACTGTTGGTAGTCTCCAAATCCATAATTTGAGGGGGTCTATCTTTTGTCCTCTCTCTCTCTCTCTTTCAATGCCCAGTTTTCATAGCAATACATTGTGACTGCAAAGAGAGTTGTTTTAATTTGTTTATACTTATGATCTTATCATTACCTGCTTTCCTTCTAGGATTGATCTCTTTCAGTTCTTCGGCATGTTCACCCCTTCTTGAAATCAAGGAAACACAATCATTTACATTCATTTGCCATCAAGCGTTAAGTTCATTCACAGAGAGCTAAAGATAGCCTTATTTACATTGGGGCTAATGTAAGTAAATGATGATGCTGAATAGGACAGTGAAAATTATAATGCAAGTATAATTTAGTGTTATTTCAGAGATACTAATCATTTAGGTCCTTTTTACCCTGGCAGGAAATAATAAGGGGAAATCATGCAGTTTCTTAGAGGCAGACATTTTAATCAGTTACCATACACTGCAATTTCAGTTGTGACAACATTTTCATACAGGTGTCTCATCATGTCATCTTTTGCTTGTAAACTGCCAATGAAGCTAAGCACGTTGCTACATTTACAAGGACAAATCCAAATACAGTACTAAACAAATCAATAAAACACTAAAAGCTTACACTGGAATGACAATACAAATTTTACTGCAGTGCTGAAAGATCTTAAGCTATGATGAAATTTACAGTGAGGGCTGAGAAAGTCTTTCTGATGCAGATTTGCATAAGGGGATCCTTAGGGGAATTAAGAAGGCTTGGCAAAAATCTACTCTAGCATAGTACCGTTCATTTTGGTGAAGGAGTCGTGCAAGGCTCCTGTGCTGGGCCAATTGGATTGTTCAAGTTACCAGTACATAAACATTGATTCTCCTGTTAAATTACTCCTTTGTATAGGCTAGATTTTCTATTGGTCTAAAAGCTCCAATATTGTTTGAACAGGCATAATGCATCTTGTTATGTATCTGCAGAAGACACAGCACTTAAGAGCTCATCCCTCCCACGCCACTGTAATATTCAAAATAAGTTTAGATCCTTCACAACAGCAAATAATGTCTTGTGGATAAAAGCAGGTGGGTGCGTTCCTCCATAACATCTCAAAATGCTGGAAATTCTTTGTTTGAAAAACAAGACACGGTAAATGAAAAGGAACTGTTACAGGGCCAATCATAAAATTGGGAACCGGACATCCTCTACTCAAAATAAACATGGAATTCTCCTATATGCCCTGTTGAAATAAATAGTGCAGCAAAAAACGAAAAGATTTGCACTCCTTTTACCATGTAGTATGTTTGGAATATCTAGGCTGGGCCTACATATGCAGAGAGTCTGCAATATATCAAAGTGGGAGTCACTTGCTGGATTCCCCACACTTGACTTGTAATAGGTAGAATTTTTGTCTAGATCCTGATGCATAATATTATCTATTTGCCTTTTCTCCTCAGGTTATTAGCTGTCGCACGGAAATTCATAGTATCATATTGTAAGTTTTAGGCTGTGTTTTGAAGGGAAACCAAAAACCTTCTCAATACTGGAGTATATTTTTTTATTGGCAACCCTATGATTACCATAATATTGGGACTTTCGTAGGCCCACACTAATAATAGGTCCCAAGTGCCCTGTAAACACTTTAGCTACAACTCCCACAATCCTTTGCTTCTGGGTTGATGGCAGCTAGAAATCCAAACAGCCCAGGAGATTGGAGATTCCCTGCTGAGATGCAACAAGTACCATTATGCAAATAGCTTTGTAAATTTGGAAGGCTGCCTCTCCAATTTGCCTTATTGCTGGGAAATGGTCTCTGCAGAGTCTTGCTTATTTCAGGAAATATTAGCCAACCTTGCAATAAGAAATCTTCTTCTTCCTCACGCATTGTTCCATACAAATAAATGATACCCCACAGATTGCAGGAATCGATGTGAAAAAAGAATGTGTGGATAACAAAGGAAATTATACATAATAAAAAAGGAAGTTATCTAAAAGGGAGTATCCCTAAATATCATTCACTGTACCGTTTATGCCGTCATCATAATAGAATTCAACAATAGTGTACATTTCTGTGTATCGCAGGGACAGTGCTCCTAGCCAGGGGTGTGCACATGATATGTTTCTTTAACCGCCTCCTCTCAAAAAACTGAAAATTTACAACTGAATATATCTCCACCAAAACATGGCTTAATAGCACAAATGATTATAAAAAATTCTGAACAATTTCTTACTAGGTTTTTAAATTCTCAAGATAATTACGGCTGATATGATGCTAGTTACATATACAGTATTAAACAGATCACTAAATTGTTTGATAACAATGTATGCAAAGCACCAGGAGTGCTTCAGTGCTATCTACGAAGGCAGAGAGAATGGACAACATTCATTTCTAGTGAGATGATACAGATGCTGTGCTCCCAAAAATGCATCCAGTCGTCCTTCTTGATTCTTCATCCTCCAATTTCCGCCATCAAAGTTTCCACAGGTGCCATTTTTGCTAAACTTATCAGCATGCACTAAGAGCATTGTATACTCTCTGTACTCTCATATTCAAGTCTAGATGTACATGTATACTATACATATGTTTAACACACCAGCATTTCAATAAAATATTTTCTACACCCCCCCCCCCGCACCAGCTCTATGAGGAAGGGACAGAGGGAGACAGACGATTTCTTTCAGGAAAAAAATAAATATATTAGGCATAGGAGATATGTGAATAGTAATCAACCTATGGTTTTTTCCTGATTAATGATAACACTTGAAATGGACCCGAGAGTTAACTTTTCTTCATATTTTTTGCAATAATGACTAAAGATATGTTTTTAAAATAATTCTAACTCTTAAATCTCTTTCCTCTGATTAATCGAAATGATATAAGTTTGCTGTATCACAATTTGTGACATATTTATGTCACAATAGAGTTTGTTGATATAAATATGAAGAGTCTTTATTTATTTGCGAGAGGAAGCTGTGAAAGAGATCATTTGTGGATATATAGATAATTTATACATATATTAGCAGCAAATAAAATATCAATATTCCTATTATCTCTTTTGTACTCCTGTGTAAATTTTCATTGAAGAAAAAAAAATTCACTGGGGATATTCTTCCTCCCCAACCCAAGAAACGCAAAATTGCCTTTTCACTACTGGGAATATGACATTGTTTCCACCTTGATCAGGAATTACACAAAGAAAATTATTTCTTCTTTTTTATACATTTTCTTACAAAACCTCAAACCTGAAATATATAATGGGTGTTTAATGCCATCAACCAGTGTCTTCAGTAGGCATCTCAGTTCTAGATACAGAGATGCCATATGACTTTCTCTTTTTCAGGTAAAAAAATTGCCAAAAGATTTATAGATCTTGTGATCCTATCAGAATTTTCGAAATGAACAAGAACATTCTTACTTCAAGATCTTCTGAGAACTTGGAAGAATTTCAGTGTAAACACATAAGCTTTGGTAAACATGAAGTTTCAAAACACCTCAAAGGATTCCCGCCTCCCCCAATTTGGACTCTGAGGATTTTAGCATTCTCAGAATGATGAGATTTGGACCAGCTTTAATGTTGTAAAACTATTTTTCCCCCAAAACCAGCAGAATCACAATATTTCCGATTCTCATCAATCTAGCTAGACCCAAGTTCCTTTTTTTTTAAAAAAAAAGAAGTGATGAAGAGAAAAATCTTGCACAATCGTCTAACCGCTAAGGGAGTCTGAATATCTCGAAAGCAGTTTTTGTTGATCATGGTAACTTTAAGACGTGTGGACCTCAACTCCCATAATTCCCCAGCCAGTTGGGGAATTTCGCAGTTGACTCAGGGAATTCTGGGAGTTGAAGTCCACACATCTAGAAGTTGCCAAAGTTTGAGAAACACTGGTCTAAAGGAACAATTGGCTTAAGTTGTACTCCGCTGTGCAGAAGCAAGCAGAACATGCATTGTCTGGCCAACTCTGGTCCATAATATTTGGGTATTTAATACTACCAATTTTAAGATCACAAAAAGGCAGATCATTTTTTAAAGAGATTTTGAAACACATTTGTATTTAGAACCGGGTTGGTGGGCGGGTGAGGGAAAGCCTCTTCATACAGCCTGACTTTACACCACAAATCTATGTTCTTTGCCATCATGGGCCATAAGAATAACATGGCGGTTCGAAGTCCAGATAAGCCTGACTAGTTTGAGGGCACTATGTGAACCTGGAGATGCAGGCTGGACAGGAGGTACCTGGTAGGTTTTAACACAACGGAGCTGTGGTGCAGAATTCAGCATCCCGATGCTTCCCAACAGAGAGGTGTTCATCTAGAATTGGAAGGAAGGGGGGAGGGAAGTACAAGTCAATTCATACTGAAATCCAGAAATTTGCCTTATGAAGATATACGGATAGTCTAGAAAAAGATCTTTTTAATATATAAGAATAGTCTATAAAAACATGTTGAGACTCTAGAAAGAGTGCAGAGAAGAGCTACAAAGATGATTAGGGGCCTGGAGGCTAAAACATATGAAGAACGGTTACAGGAACTGGGTACGGCTAGTCTAGTGAAGAGAAAAACTAGGGGTGACGTGATAGCAGTGCTCCAATATTTGAGGGGCTGTCACAGAGAGGAGGAGTTGGACAACCTATTTCCTAAAGCACCCGAAGGCCAGACAAGGAACAATGTATGGAAACTGATCAAGGAGAGATTTAATCTAAAAATAAGGAGAAATTTTCCGACAGTGAGAACCATCAACCAATGCAACGACTTCTGCCTTCAGAAGTTGTGGGTGCTTCATCACTGGAGGCTTTCAAGAAGGGACTGGATAGACGCTTGTCGGATTTGGTACAGGGTCTCCCACCTGAGCAGGGGGTCGGACTAGATCACCTACAAACTCTGTTATTCTGCATTTATAGTCCTCGACTTAAGACCACTCATTTGATGACCGTTTCATCTTACAACAGGGCTGGAAAAAGAAATGGTGTATAGCCAGTTCTCACATGTATGACTGTTACTACGTTCCCGTGGTCACAGAATCAAAATTCAGGGACTTGGCAACCAACATATATTTATATTACTTGCAGGATCATCTGATTACCATTTATGTCCTTCCTGGTGTGTGTGTGTGTGTGAGTGGCCTTCCGGGTGCGCTTCAAGGTTTTGGCGATGGCCTTTAAAGCGCTCCATGGCATGGGGCCAGGGTATCTACAGGAACGCCTACTACCAGCTAATATCTCCCACAGGTCTGTACGCTCACACAGAGAGGGCCTCATCAGGGTGCCGTTGGCTAAACAATGTCGGCTGGCGACCCCCAGGGTGAGAGCCTTCTCTGTGGCAGCACAAGCCCTGTGGAACGAACTTCCCCCGGAAATTCGGGCCATCACGGATCTCCTGGTCTTCCGTCGGGCTTTGAAGACATAGCTATTTTCTCAAGCCGGACTGTCCTGATCCCTCTTTTATATTTGGTATTTTAATTGGGGCTTTAAATC
>JANHFO010008959.1:331818-342696 GCA_032468095.1 Pareas carinatus | reverse complement strand
ATAGTCAATACAGAAAGCTAAAATTCTACAGACTTGCAAAGTATATAGTGCTGTCTCAAGTAAGGTTGCTGGAGGTGGGGAAAAATGGATAACACAATATTTTTATTGAATTAGAGAATTTCACATAATTGTCATTCTAATAATTAATGCAAATGTAAACAAGCATTATAAAAAAACAACATGGAACACAGGAACACAAATACAGATTTGCATTTAGTTGCATCATTCAAATATAGTATTTTAAGTGAGACGGAAGGAGAAAAAGTGAAATTTTCTATATTGCTGATAAATAAATCTGCTTTATACACTCTTATTATCAATGTCTCAAACATAATTTAACAGTTTAAGTCTTAAGCAGGATAAATTATTTACATAAAAAATTATGGGTAGTTGTATAATAATATTTCTGTACTTTAAATCTGAAGCATTTTGGTAAAATGCAATATATCTGTAATAAAGTCCATCCAAAATAATTTAATTGATTTATTATATGCCATCAAGTTGGCATCAACTACTAGAAACTACATAGCTAGATTTTCTCCATGAAAATCTGTCCTATTACCAGGTAATACAAAACAGTTTATATATTTTTTTGATAATTGTCCCTTTGAAACTTCTACAATTTCCAATAAAGATCAGTACTATACAGGCTTCTTAAAACCTCACATTATCATTTATATTGTTTTAAGAAACTATACCCAAGATTACTCTATTAAAGACAACTATATCTGCCCTCTGGCTGTACATGCTTTTAAAGCAGAGTAGCACCATTATCGTTAACTATTTTTATATTTTTCTTCTTAAAGAAGATTTGTTTTCCAAGTTTAAAGATGTTTCAAAACAGATCCCACTTTTAGAAGAGACTTTAAAATCAGAATCAGAACTACAACAACTTGAATGGTGAATCCACACTTTCTAAAAACATGAGAAGAAAAAAAGCTTCAGAGACAGATATAAAATATGCATATAACCCAAAAAATGAGGCAGGCCATTCTGTATTTTAAGAGAGTTGGATTTAAGCTATTTCAACAGTGAGTAGCCCAGGTTTGCATGGTAAAGCTTTTTTTTAAAAAAAAAAACCAGACATTCAGAAGCTTGCAACCTGGTATTAAATCAATCAGTGTTCATCATGCAGCTGGGGATGTGGACATTTTTTTAGGAGGGAAAAGACCAATGTTTTACTTTGACACAAATCTACAGTCTTAAAAAAGGTAAAGGTTCCCCCGCACATGCGTGCTAGTCGGTTCAACTTCAGGGGCAGTGTTCCCCTTCATATCTAAGCCTAAGAGCCAGCGCTAATTGAAGACGTCCCCGTGGTCATGTGGCCGGCATGACTAAACAGCTATTTTTCCACTTACATTTTTGCATGCTTTCCAACTGCTAGGTTGGCAGAAGTTGGTGCAAGTAAGAGGAACTCACTCTGTTATGCGGCGCAAGGGATTTGAACTGCTGGACCTCTGATCGACAAGCTCAGTATGTTAGCCGCTGAGCCACCGCACTCAACAGTCTTACCTGTTTATAAAGCCCTGTCCTCAAGCTCTGAATATTTAAATACTGAACATTTAAAAATTAGCAGTTTGAAAATATATCATGAATATTTGCAAACCTTAAAGCCGAGTGCTCTGAGTTGTTATGCTGAAGGTAAAACCATGAATATACACACCAAATTATGTGATTATTGCTTGTATTAAGGAATTGTGCTCAAAGTAGAAAGTTAGGATTTCCTAAGAGATGAGATGAATAAGTCAGTCCTTAGTGCTCCCAACTCATCTCCTGAGACAAAAGCACATTATACTTTTGAAAGGATATGTGTGAATATGTATTTTCTACTTTGGTATATTATTCAAAGAATTCCTTGCAACAATTTCACTCTCAGGGATCGGGCTCGCAGGTTGTCATGTTTCACAAAGACATCAGTCATGGCAGAAGGGAAGAATATGTGGCCGTAAATGTTCAGCATCACTTAACCCATAAGGTCTGGTCAAGTGTTTTCCCATAAAGCAGAATGCCATTTTATTTACACAGTAATTCCAGCCATTTGCAATTAATCTCTTGGAGCAAATCATTTTCCAAAGAGATATTCCAATACATTCCCTCCTTTAAAAAAAAATCAATCTTATTTGTTTCTAACTCATCTTGAGGGAAGGAAGCATTTTAATTGAAATCTCTTCTAAGCTCCAGACGCACAGGCCAGTCTGGGGTATTAGAACGCATCACCTGACTAGGCCAAGCAAAGAGGTGTTTCACACTAAATCGTTTTTGTTTGAATTAACGTTTTCCTCATTTAAAGCAGTGCTGCACCAGACCGGACTAACATACTTTAATGTATTTAAAATAGAAGCTGTTAATTGACAGTCATAACATGTAGCGTTTTTGAAAAATGTATTCCATCCTAGTGGCCCCCAATGTTTTGGGCACGAGGGACTGGTTCCACAGTGAAAGGTTTTTCTGTGCAACGGACAAGGTGTGGTTTTGAATGCTGCCTGCATCTCGAGTATTGTTTGTGTGGTTGCTGACATGCAGTGGACCAGTGGCAGTCCACGGACCAGGAGTTGAGGATCACTGTTCTATCCTATTCGAGATGCTTCATTTAAAAAAAAAACATTCCAGAGACAGACAGGAAAGGAGCCAGTTGCAATAGTTTCTCAATTCAACACTCACACCCTCGGCTTTACTTGTCTGGATGATGCCTCTGGAGAAACTTTTTTTTTTCATGTCATCAGTTCCAAGAATGTTTACTGATCAGTTCTACAGTTCTTTAGCAACACATTCACTAAGCTCTAACGCTTTCCTTGTACCCAGCTTAAGTAAATTATCATACCCTGCTTCAGGCATGCTTTAATGAGGAGTGATGATGGAGGGTGAGGGGAGAAAGCAGGACCAAACATGATATCTAGGCCTTTCTGGCACCTCTGTGTGTGGAAGATTATGGAAATAGCAAGAGAGGGAGCAATATCTGTATGGCTGCCCTCTTCCTATCCTTAAACATGAAGCTTACATGCTAGAAGAATGCATGAAAGGAGCTTAGTTAAGATATATTTAACCCGGTGTCTGTTTTGTTTTCCTAGCCCCAAACTGTACGGGTACCGATCCACACAATCAACGGTTTCTTTGTACATACAGTATCTTGGTGGCAGGTGGGATTTAACCACCTTTCCAATCAGAGAAGAACATTTCCAGGAAACTTCTGAAACTAAAACCAGCTGGTTTAATTAAACAGCTGCTATTTCAGAAGCGAAAAACCTGGTTAACTAAACAAAGAAGACCAGCAAAGCTCCTAGAGCTGAAGACAAAATCAGAGCAATGCACCTTGTTAAGTGAAGATGGGACTTTTGGGGTTGGTTTTATACCAACAACTATGTCTGCTGGTTTACATGAACTTTTTAATCCAGTCCTTTATGCCTGAGCAAGCATTGATGTCAGATCAATAAAATGAGGTAACAGAGCTGCATATTATCTGTTTATTGCTGACTGAACAGGTCAACCCAAAATTTCCTCCCCAACTATTCATTTTACATGTTTAGGTCACAAATCAAAGAAGACGGAACTGGCTCTAAAATACTTTCATTTGGATCCTACTTTAAATGAGCTCAACACCATGTCTCTAATGTACATTCCAACAAGAGGTGTACCTGAAAGGAGAATTGGACAATCCTTTCTTTTACCACTGTATTTGCACAGGCACAATCATGGCATGTCCATCAAAAGGTTGCAAGAACCAGGACTCTGTGTAAGATATTACAATTCCTACATGTGAAAAATAAGCATTTTTCTTTCCTTCCTATTATTACATAAAATAACTTTCTACATTTGAGAGTAAGAAATAAGTCTTCCCACTACACCGATATTAGGATAAAGAACTATAATGGCACAGACTCACATGCAACAAATTATTGAATAATTTCTGGCATTGCACTGTCACATTATGCAAATACAGCCTTAGATACTATTCAACCTCAAGAGTTTCTTGCCTAATGGCTGTTTCTCCCGCTAAAGTCATCAATTAGGGATTGCCACCCAATTACCATCAAACTTCTTGGAAAATATTAACTCCGGGATGTGCTCTTGGAAATAAATAAGGTAGTTAACTCTCCATGCCTAACTTCAGTAAAGCCACCGTTCCACTGATAAGATTGAAATTGGCACTTCCGAGCTTGCTATGCCGGTTGTGTAGCTGAGTTCCAACAGACACATGCTAGAAGCAGCAGTCACATGAATAAGAAATTAGAGGTTTCAGACCAGTCTTAACGAGTTAAGTGAATAGCTAAAGTCTAATACTGGCCAAAGTTTATTTCCAAACCAAGTCAATATACAAGAACCCATGTTCTGATTTTATTTTAAACACAGCAAGCAGAGGACTAAATATGTCATTTTTTTCCCTAGGAAAAGCTTTTGTTGCACTTCAGTTATTCTCATGACTTAAGAATATTCTACGGTTTCTACAGCACAACCTGAAAAACATCACATTTTGTTAATAAGCAAATGCTACCCGCTTTTTAGACAACTGGGTATCAATTTGTTTTGCACACTAGAACAGCCAAGCATGTTGGAAGCAGAAGCCAAGAATGTGCATGGGGTCTAACAGAAAAGTCCTCTCCTACCATCTAATGATGTCCACTGGGACGACATGCCAGCGTATTGGTGAAAAAGAAGTACGGTAAATACTGACATTAAGTTTTAAACCTGGAATGATATTTGTATCTTGCTGTGTTCTCTCATTCTCCTGAAAA
The DNA here is from genome assembly GCA_032468095.1 of Pareas carinatus. Lineage (NCBI taxonomy): Eukaryota > Metazoa > Chordata > Lepidosauria > Squamata > Pareidae > Pareas > Pareas carinatus. The sequence continues at coordinate 337,966 of JANHFO010008959.1, read as the reverse complement.
CTCATTTTGCTTGAAGATTTTATTTTGAGTCAGTGACGGCTTAAACTTTGGAGCACTTTTCACAAAAGTTATGTAATTACCGGTTTTTCAATGTGCTGCCTGACAGTATTCTATTTTTAAAAGAATACTGCAAAGTAGATGTGGGTAATTATTAGCTTGCTTTTTGCGAGCTGCTTTTGATCTTGAAATTCAAAGGGACTTTGAATTTGAAAAACAGAAAATGAGCTTGGCTCTTTGCAAGTTTCAGTGGGAAAAGTGAGTTGCTATCTATACTTTTAAAAAGTCAAGCTGTCTCTAATCATCCCCAAACTGACGTCAACACACATCACCAATCTCAGCTTGCTTGTTCTGCTGGACCCTACTACACCTGGCCAGTCAAGACCATGAAACCTGTTTTTAGGTTGCACAGTTTATGTACAGTACAGGGAGATGTTTCTAGTTGACTTTGCAAACCATATATGATAGTACACAAAGAACAATCCTCAAGTGAAGTGGATAAAGCAAAAGTGACAGGAAGAACAAAGAGAATTGGAGAAGGGGAATACTATTCAAACATTTCCAACTTTTTCCCCCTTAAAGACTAAATTAAGAAATTTAGGAAGAAAAGTTGTTCATTTGTTCTATATCAGTGTTCTGCATTTTGAGAATTAATTTCTTCAAAATCACAATAATATTTAACATGTAGGATTTACACGTTGAAGGCAAGCAAACAAGCATGTACGATTGCATAGGTTTATACATTGCTGCCCTTGATTCCATTTTCAGCATGATTCAAATAAGTTTTGCTTTGGACTGTGCTCATTAGTGTTTTGGATTAATTTCAAATATAACTTTTGATTAAAAAGTTGGGGATTAAAATGGAATCGCACTCACTGCAATCTCATATTGTCACTTGAAAAAACAGTTTGGAAACTTTTGCAGAAATATTCAGAAATAATTCAAAAATAGACATCTAAGATTCAGATGTATATCATTGTAATGGAGTTTTCCATTTACATTTTTGAGGTGACAGAATGAATGAACGAACGAATAAATGAACGAATAACCACTTGGTTAAAAACTGGTCTTGTTTCTTAAAAGCACATCTCATCCACTTTCCATGTTCTCACAAGTTGCCTTTTTATGAATATGACAGAATTTACATTCTAAATGCCTTTTCTAAATGACCAAACAATTTTTTAAAAAAACTCTAGAATGTTACGTGTTTTTAGTGAACATCAACTAACCACTCATCTGTGTTTCAAACTAGGCCACTCAAAAGTACATGATTAGCAGCTTTTCTTTTTCTTCCTAGAATTTTCCCACACATTAAGGATCTGTTTCCCCACCCCCCTTGATCAACAGGGTGTTGATCCTTAGAATGCAGGAATAAGAAAATTCTAATTCAGCCTATAACAGTGGAAGGGGAAGATGCCTGCAGAGTTACTGTATAGATCCCGAGTATTCAAATATTTTGTTACAATTAAAAGAGCAGTATCACTGCCACATTAAAGACAGATAAGTTTATTCTTTTCCAAAAAGGCATTCACATTTGTAACCAGTAGTCTCATCAATACAGTTTTAGCTGGATGCTCTTTGTTGGCACAGGGAAGGATAAAAAAAACCCCAGAAAGCTGTACTTTCAAGTAGATAAATTTAAATGTGTCCAAGTTTGATTGGGCCGAAGTAATTGCATCAGAAAAATGTTGAACAAAGTTCTCAAAGCTAGCGAAGGATGGTTAATGATGAGTAAAGTTGGAATCTGAAAAAATGATACAAACAACTTGGAAATCACTTAAACTAACATAACCATAACAGAGAAGTCCATTCTATCCTGTATGTAACCGGATAACAAATAAAATATGCTTGCATCTTCAATCCAATGTCTTTAAACCAGGAGAGGTAGATACCTATATTTAGATACACACACACATTTAAAGTGTTGGAAATATATTCCAAAGACATGCATATAATAGAACAGCTGGCTATCTAGCTCCTTTTGCAACAGCTTTGCAAAAATATACCATCTGAAGGTGAAAAGCAAAATAAGAGAATACACACACTTAGGTTCCCTTAAGGGAACTCAAAGCCCCTTGAAAACAACCTTGTAACTTTCAAATGTCATGTCTAGAGAAATATCATAGGTCATCCATTTAAAGAATAAAAAATAAGCTTGTCATAATTTTAAAACGTAAACACAGACGAAAATCCAACAGAGAAAAGCATACATAAAACAACTACTCATCAGTGTCACACCAATTTCCTATAAATTTTCCACATAGTGCAGAAGATATACCTGGAGAAGCTGCCTTTTTAATAGACAGATAGTTCATTTATTACTGACTAGGCTGAGTAGCAGGAGATTTCCAAGATTTGAGGGATAGGTTATTCCCAGTGTTTTACAAATTCAGATGTATAAATTCACATTTATTTGGAGGCATCTCATAGGTTTGGTAGTAAATACAGCCCAGGTGAATATAGGGTACCTTTTGCCATTACAGCAATCTTACTAGGAAGGTTAACATGTTTTACAAACTTGATTTTTTAGCACCAGTGAGATTTGAGTTTGAGAGTTCTATTTAATGCCAATGCTGAGGAAAACATTCAATTGCATTTATCCTCCAGTTTTCACTAGATTTATTTACAAAATTTATATACATGAATACTCAAGACAACTACTAAATTTTAAAAAATATATAGACAAGAAAGCAAAAACAACAAGCAATAACTGCCAATGTAAGCAAAAAATAAAGGCACATATCCATGCTGTTTAGTTTGTTGCAGGAATAGGATTTTTCTTTAACATTTTTAAACTGGATTTGATTTTCTTTTATACTGAATGATGAAAAGGATGTGTGTGTGTGTATGTGTGTGTATGTATAGAAAGTGTGTATGTATAGAAAGTCAAAGAGAAAAAGATAAGAGGAAAATATTAATGAGATCTGCAGAATTTAAGTCAAAGTGTCTCTAGCAAAAATCCCGACGATAGAAAGATGCCTCAAACAAACAAGGAATGTTAGAGAAAATAAAGATTCACAAAATAAATTTAGAAGTTTCAAAAACACAGGGCAAAGATGGCATTTCTTATTGCCACATTTGTACAAAAGACACCAAAGTCTATAATCACTGATTTATTAACGCATACCAAGAAAATTTTTAAAAGACAATACAGGAATTTTGCAGCTCAGTCCTAACCTGAAGTCCACAAGCATGTTGCAATAATATCAGTAGCTGTGATGCTGTATGTTTATCATGAGATAATCACACCCCTGGAGGATTAAAGGCACTCAGCTGAACTTTGTGCCTCCTAACACACTTGGGGTGCCATTATCTGATGATAACCCTACTCTCTGTCAAGCCTTATTGCTTAATTGGGGGTTATGAAGGTGATAACGAGAGTTAAAAAAAATCAAATGAACACTGCCCAAGACTACTGATACCTTAATCAACTTAAATCTAGCAGCTGAAAATAGACACGACCAGCAAAAAGCATATAATCACTTAACAGTAATTATGTTCTATAGAAGAATGCATCAGCTGATAAGTGGTGTGGAAATTCCCACACTTAATCATTTGTTCAGTCAATGGTTTTGTGAAAGGAAATTTAATGTGCACTTAAGAAAACATTAAAGCAGTCTCTTTGGGCAAAAATGAATTCTTCTAATCCAGGATTTAAGCAAAAAAGGGAAGAGAAGAAAATTCAAGAGCACAAATAGACACACCCCCTATACAACCTCAGCATCAAAAGTGCTAAAGCAAAAAATGCTTCTGAGCACGCAGAACCTTGTCTGTCAAAATCTAGGCCTTTTGTTAATGTTCTGTAAATTCTTTTCTTATTTGCAGATGGAACACGCTGGCGGATCTGGTACACTGGGAGCTGCTTTCCAATTCACAGCGAAACATCAATTATCTTTATCAAACAACAATATCTCATTGCAGTCCATTATCAAGATGGAGTCTTATTTTAACTGGACTGCAGCCCTATCTGTATATCAAGGCAGGCCACGGTGGCAGAGAGTGAGTGAAAGCCTGTGAAATAATCAATAATAATAATCAAATTGTGGCCGACAGGTTGTGAGGATGGAAGTTTTTGATGAAACCTCAACCTTTCCGTTTGTGTGTGTATGTGTGGGTGCAGATGATAAGGTTTAACCTTTACAATACCTGATAACTATGACTCAGAAGAAGCAGCCCACCATGCATATAAGAGAGGCTGGATGGTTCAAGAACTGCATCATTTGACCAGGCAGCAGGACCAAGGAGAGCCCCATCAGCATAATAATAGAGTATGCTGCAATGTATTTCAGTGCTGATGAAATTTGGGGGAGATTAATAACCCCTCCCTCCAAAGACAATGCAAGTGTGTTTTAATACTATGAATTGGTTTATCAATATACCTAAAAGTAGAATCAAGACAGTTATGATATAAACCAAGATTTGTTCACGGTTTATAATAAAAAAATCACTAAAAAATAGTGAGAACAACTAAGAGGTGCAAAGAGCTCTTTACAAAGGCATTTAAAATAACTAATCACCCAGAGTCGCTTCTAGAACAGATGGATTTATTTTGATAGTGAGATGGGCAGCATATTAACTAACTAACTAAATCCGGTCAGGGATATTCTTTAAAGATTGCAGATATGTTCAGACTGGTAGTAAATAAAGCCAAATTTTCACAATTATGTTATTAAGAGGGAGAGTCAAATAGAAAGGCACATTCTCTCAGAAGTTGCACTCAATTATATGGCTTCAGAGATTTTTAAAAAGTGCTTATTGTTTAATATAGAAACTAATGAGTAAAATATGTACATTTTTTGTAGATCCCTTTAAGATTTGCAGAGACCAATGTATACAGTCTATGTTCAGTTTATTGCCACTGAAAACTCTGGGATGAGACACATAGCAAACTGATTACAATTATAGTAATCAGATCTGGAGATTATCAATATGTATTATTTTTTTTGTATACTAACTCAAGAATGTTGTGAAAGCAAATTCTTACAATGATTTTATAAGAAATCAGCTTGATATCAAATCAGTTTATGAGCAAAACAAGAGATGGTGGACACTGACCTATCGTCCCTTACATTGCTTAAGTGGGAGACAAACACACAAGAATATGAACATTGGTCTCACTAAAATAGTGCTTGATACACCACAGTTGATAGAATATGTGATAGTCTTATTTATTTTGTCATAGTAAACCTACTTATCAAAATCTTGTGGTTTTGCCAATTTCTTGTCAAGGCTGACACTGTTAAAATTGTTCCTGGCAAATGTCCCACTCAAGAAATTCAGACAATGATGCTGTTTTGGGGAGGATCCAAATCACCGCATCATTTGGAGATTTACCACCTCTCTGAATAAGAAAATCTTTTATCTAATTCTTTATTAGAGTAGCCAGAATTCAGTTCAACACCATTCTCTAAAAATATGACAGACATCAGATTTGGGTATCATCAGCATACTGACAACACCTAGTTCCAGATTTATTATAATCTCTTTAATCAGTTGCATCTATCAAAAATCTATCAAAAAGAGTAGAAAGGAGTCTGAGGGACCCCATATAATTTCCTTCTGTTTTCTTAACTGTCTCCAAGTGGCACCATCTGCATTCTACCTTCAAGAAAAATTATGGGATCATTTTAAATTACTTCCTATTCCAAAGTCTCTCAGACAATTAGAAAGAATACCATGGTGAACGTTTTTGAAAAAAACAACCATCAAAGTCCTAGTTACTTATGTTTGTTGCCTTATATTACTTATCAAGTAATAAATCCAGGATTTAGAACTTACACAACATTCTAAAGAGCGTATATATTCCCCTATAAGTTCTCCATAGTTAAAAATATATAAAATATTAGAAAGGAAGTTTAACGTACGAATTTTACGTTTACATGACTTTGCTTTGCACTTTGTAATCAGGTTGCAAATTCAGAAAGGGATGACATTATAAAGGCAAATACATATGGGACCTGTAATTCTGAGAACAGGTGGTATTAAAGAATTCTTGATAAATAAACTACTAAATCATTGCAAACTATGATTTGGGTTAAGATTACCCTGTTTCCCCCAAAGTAAGACATCCTCCAAAAATAAGACCTACTTACAGTTTTGCCTCTCGCTGAAATATAAGGCATCCCTCAAAAATAAGACCTCCCCAATAATA
>JANHFO010008959.1:311128-321345 GCA_032468095.1 Pareas carinatus | reverse complement strand
AGAAGCGGGTTTCAGGCGTGAGAGGCAGAGCTCGCTCTCTCACGTCCTGTTGCCTCCAGAACAGGAAGTCGAATCACTGACCCCTGTGCTTTCTGCCGTGCTCTCAAAACACATCTATTTGCTCAGGCAGGTTTGGCCTAGCCCCCTCCTCCATTTCCGATTTTAATGAATTAGGTTTTAAATTGGTTTTAAGAATTCGCTATTTTAAATTGTCAGCTCACCAATATTTATTTTTAATGCTGTTTTTAATGTATATATAGATATGTCTGTATTTTTTTGCTGGCTGTAAACCGCCCTGAGTCCGTTGCACGAAAAAGGGCGGTTTATAAATTGAACCATTAAATTAAATTAATTAAAATAACTAGTACTCTCTATTGTTGATTACCAATTGAATATCTGGGCTGGTATTCTACTTTTCTTCTCCAGCACATGTTGGCTTGAGGATCTGAAGCATCCATACCTTCTTCTCTCACATCTGTAGGCTGATAAGTTCATTCCTGCAGCACCAAGCATGAACCCCACAGTGACTGAATTTATGAAGTAGTACTTTAGTGCTAGAACCTTGCAAGCCCATCATGGCCTATATGCATTCTATATGCAAGTGTGGTGCTGAGGTAAATATTTTGGACCAGGACTGTCGAGAATTAGATTCTGCCTTTAACCACAGAGGTTCACAGGGTAACTCTGGATCTAGCAACTTCTGTCAGCCCAACCTCCGCAAAGTGGCAGGGAAATCAAAAAGAAATGTGACATGTGCTTCCTTGAGGTCCTTTAGGAAAGGGTGATATAAATCTAACTAACCAACCAGTAATTGCATTAAATAAAATTACTGCTATGGCGAAGCAGACATTGTGCATTAATCAATTTATCGGTACCGTTACACGGAGACAGTTTTCAAATTAATGACATTAAATATGGTACATTTTCTGTGAATTTCTGCACAAACATTTTTATTGTTAATATAGTTACAGGAGGAAAACTGTCATGTAATACAATTTAAGAGCCAATTGAAAGCTTTTGACCTTCCCTTGTAGAGAAGAAAAGGATCTTCTTTAATTTGAAAACTGAGAGGAGTTTCAAATATAGGTCAACCATTAAGGATTAGAATACTGGGCCAAATGGAAATCTTGGAACGTGGACCTAGGAGAAGTGTCTGCAGCAAAAGAGCGAGGTGAGGCCATATACAGTGTAGATGCAACAAAGATGATAATATTTTTCTTTATTGGATAGTGCTAGTTCTTCAAAACTGTACCTGAAAATATCTGGTTTAACATCTGCAAGAGTTATACTGGATGGATATTACCTACTCAGAATAACTACTACAATCTGAGAAACGTTCTGTCTCATTGACCCGAATGAGTTAATAGGATCCCTTGAAACATTCTCTAAAATCTGAAGAATGCTAAAAGTATCAGTTATCAATCAACTCTTTTGCATATTATGAGTGCATGATAAAGATTATTTATTTATTGAATTTATTTCAGATTGGTTTTGAGAAAGTCTGGTGTAGTGGTTAAAGCTGGAAAGCCACAAAGCTGGAAAGTGGAAGACTGTGAGTTCTAGCCTTGACTTAGCCATGAAAGCCAACTGGGTGATTCTTGATCAGCCACTCTCTCTCAGCCCAACTCACCTCACAGGGTTGCTGTTGTTGGAAAACAGGAGGAATGTCAGGGTTAATCTGTTGAGGGATTCTATTATAAGCACAACTGAATCAAGCAGGATATGGCTAGATACAGAAGTGATCACCATCTGTTCTCTTTATTTTCTTCCTTTCTAGAAATAAATGGATTTCTAGAACACATCTAGGTACTTTTACCATATTTCTCAAATGTCAAGTTGTTCTTATATGGCGTTTTTTAGCAGGGAAAGACTGCATGAAATTAGTCCAAGGGCTACAAAATAGTGCTGTTGATCAGGTTAACCTTGCTTTCTGTAATATTATCACAAAGCATTTAATTTTTCAGCTTTAAGTATCTGAAACTGTTAAAAACTACTTCAACAGAAATACCCTACTGCATTTGTGATATTACAGAGGGTCCAACTGGTGTCCACAAAAGATCTACAAACTCTTTTGAAATTAGGATACAGTCATAATATAAGCTTTTCAAAAAGGAAATGAAGTCTGGCTACAGGATTGCCACTAAAATTTTATTTGTCATTTCCCTGACCAACATTTGTCAATATCCCTGACCACCATTCAAATATAACCCCCAGTTTAAAAAATGAATAGATTGTGTTGCATTAATGCTCCACTCGACAACTACGCAAGTCTCAACTGCAAAAATATTGTCAAAGTAGAGATTTAAACTCCAGCAGGAACAAGCAATCACATTTGCAAAATTTACTTGGCCTGGTGCAGAGTAGAAAGAGCTAGTTGTCTGAAACCCAACATCGGCAAAACTCATTTGCAACTCGGTGTTGAGTTTAACAAGAGACAAAGTGTCCATTTCATATGCAAGAATGACCCAAATACATGCTTATCGTTATATGTAAGTTAAATGCAGTACTAGCAGGCACAGATGAAAACAGTAAGGTGTTTAAAATTTGTATATTGCTGAGAAAAAGGTTGTCAGCGGCAGTCGTCTCATTCTCTTTGTTTCAAGTATTCCTGGGCTGCTAAAATTGAGTGGGTGGGTGGTATTTGGGATGGGATGTGAGCTGAAGGACCCTAGAATGGAGATGGTACTTTGTAGTGTTAATTCAATTAGGACAGGAGCTGTTGGTGCCGAGGGTGGGGTGGAATGCGGACTGGTGCTTGGAATGCAAAAGTGTCATCTTCTGCGCTCAAGGACAACGGCTAGAACTTTCATTTCCTCTATAACCGTTCAGTCCTGGTTCCCCAAACATCTGACGGGGTTCTGATTGGCCATAGGTGGGCCGGAGGGTGAGCGGGTAGGTGGGTATTACATTCAACCTGTATCCTTGTGGGTTTTACCAGAGCTTGCTTCGCTTCGCTGCACTCAACACTCAGTAAAAGTACCTTCTCCAATCAATATGGAGTAAGGGGTGTTCTTTCCTGAGGGGACTGAGGCCAGCCCGACGAAGGCGGAGCTGGGAAAGGGCATCATTAAGTTTTACTTGTATTTTGTTACTTCTCTATTCCAGTTGCCACAAGACCAGATCATGCTCTTGCAGTAGCAGGTCAGAAACCCACTGCTTGAATATATTCTAATCACAATTTCCCTGACTTTCCCTGACCAATTTCCCCGACTTTTCAGAAAGTGGCATCCCCTGAATATTACACAAAACTCCAAACCTTAAATATATTAAGATTGGTCCTAAAATACACTGTTTGATTTACCTCACTTTGTAGCATAATCATGAAATACTCTTCTGCACTAAAGTGATAGGCTTAGAAATTAAAACTTCTGTTGTATTCTGCTGTATCCAAATTTCTGAAATTCTGAATCAAGAAGTTTTAAAATCATTTTGTTTTTTTAAAGAAACATAAATGACATCCTCGCCATGTACCACTCACAAAATAAATAAGGGAGATAAAAAAGGGATAAAATACTACCGTATTATCAATTAATCAGGACTGAATAATATAATTAACTTGAATATAACACCAATATGACTTTTTCATAATAAATTTACTTTTGGGCCATTTCATAGACCTGAAAAACTATGCAAATCCTGAGTCCTAAGCTGCCTCTGAATGAGATGAGCAGCACACCAATCTTACAAATAAATAAAGCCTAGACATCTAAGGGTGTCTAGACATTTTTATTTACAAACATCTTCACACCAGCTTTCTTGTTTATATCCTTTTCTGAATTCTTTGCTCATCATACACATTCTCAGTTTGTGCTGGTTGTGCTGTAGTGGGCTGAGTGGTCAGACACATTTTGATAAAGTTTTGTGGATATTCATTTTTTGGGAAGATATTATATATACAGTCTACTTCTCTTTTACTGATTTTCTGGGATGCTGCAGTGCATTTGACTATTCATCTAGATATTTTTAGTATTGGGGTGGTGTCTACTGGGATAGTTTCTTTGTCCTGCATTAAACCTTTGGCATTTATATGTATTCTGTTCTGTTCATGATAACTGTGGTTCAGCCTTTGTCTGCTAAGCAGATGGTGATGGTTTGGTCTTTCTACTTTGAGTTGGTTCTGATTCTGTGTTCTTCTGGTCTCTGGTATGACTGTCTGCCCTATGTTTTCTTGGGTCTTGATTTTGCTAAATGGTCTCCCTGAATTAAGGCTCATATAATTCTCAGGAGCTTCTACTCTCTTTTAACATTTTCAAAATGTCAAAAACTACATTACCCTATGCCTAACCCAATTTTTGCTTCTATTATTTCATTGTTTCAGCTTGTAGGATTTCCGTCTGGCATTTTAATGAGCACCTGCAATTGAGTGCAATTTTAAATAGCAGAAGATAAGACCTCACAGATGTGCAAGCTACGGTACCTGCAAAATGGCTCAAGAAAGTCAAAAGGCATAGGAAAGTTTCTGAACTGGCCAACTGCAAGTGCACTGCAATGCGATTCTTATAATCTATAGGCTGATGGTTGATGACCACGGGGATTATGGGACTTGAAATCCCAGGTCTTTACATAACATCTGTAGCTGATCTATTATTTGTTTTCTTATTCTGCATTTGTGAACAGCTAAATAGAAATTGGAAGTATGCATTCAAATCCACACAGTATTGTTCTGTTTAACTTTGTATCACACAGAGGTTATGTCAGTTTCTGTTGATTCAGTGATCCACTGCCATACAGTTTGACTAGGGATGCCTAATCTTTGTATGCAGTACAGACAGTCCTCGATTTACAACCACAATTGAGCCCCAAATGTCCATGGATAAACAAGACAGTTGTTAAGTGAGTTTTGCCCCGTTTCATGACTGTTCTTGCCACAGTTTTTAAGTGAATCACTGCAGTTGTTAAATTAGTAACACAGCCGTTAAGTCAATGTCTTCCCCATCGGCCTTCCTTGTCAGAAGGTCGCAAAAGGGGATCCCATGACCGCGGGACACTGCAACCGTCATAAATATGAGCCAATTGCCAAGCGTCTGAATTTTTATCACATGACCATGGGGATGCTGCAACAGTCGTTAAGTGTGAAAAATGGTCATAAGTCCCTTTTTAGTGCCACTGTAACTTTGAACCTTCACTAAATAAATGGTCGTATGTTGAGGACTGCCTGTAATACTGGGATCTTTGGCATAGATACAGAGGTAGTGGCAGCTTGCGGTTCTGAGTACCACATTCTTTTATATCCGCTGGCAATGTTGTAAAGCAAAATTCTGGAAAACAGTTCACGTCAGAACAAATATTAAAAGTTGAAATCACTTCAATGTGCAATATTTGAATATTTGTCTTAAATTTAAACTGGGAGACTGTGTGTTCTGGTTCTGCCTTGGGCATGAAGCCAGCTGGGTGACTCTGGACCAGCTGCTTTCTCTCAACCCTCAGAGGAAGGTGGGGAAGGCAAACAAATTATGAAAATGTTGCCAAGAAAATGACAGCGACTAGTCGAGGCAGTTGCCGGGTGTCAAGACTGACACAAAGGCACAAACGATAAAATGAATCAAAACCCTTAAGGTATACTGAATTAGCTTTCCATAGTCTAACTACTGCAAGGAGGACATACTACAGTATCTACTCTTTTACTAGAAAAGCCATCTGATCTGCACTTTGGAAGAATGGCTAACCAAGTTTTGGGAATATAGGGCAGTATCTAGAATAACTTTATAACTTAAAAGTAAATCTGATGCAAAATTTAATTGAATTTGGAAACCGTTCGTAGACTACAAATTAACGTATGGATTTGTACCACACACAGCTCAAATTTAGTTCCTTTAAGTTTGGAGTCTGTGCTTCCATTTTATAGGATTTTCAAATCAGAATAGACTTTTAGTAATGTGGACAAAATTTTCCAATCTCACTCAGTGATTTATACCATTTTGATCATGGCTACTGATATTCATGCTTTAATGTTTAGAGTTTAATACTGATTTTTTTTTAGCCTTTGAAATGATATAATATATTCAGTTACTCTTAATTAACTAATGATATATTGGAAAACGAAACACTCCATTACATTTGTAAATCCCTTCTGTATTTGTTTGTATATTGCTCATTTAATTCTTTCACCTCTTCCCTTTTCCTTGCTTGCTTTGTAGGATTTTTATATTGTACTAGCCAACCTGTGATCTGTTGGCTCATTCTTCTTTCTACACATGAGTTCACATTGTTTGCCCTCTCCCTTCATGACGCTCAAGGGAGTCCCAGTGAGTCACTTCCTCCTTCTCCCCCGCTGACCTACAGAATTGCCTGCCACTTTGCTACTGAGAGGGGTAATCATGGGAGCTCCAGATTGTGAGGAAAGCTGCACTCCCACTCCCCACGTCTCCAGAAGCCCCCTTTCTCCAAGGAGGAAGAGTGGTCACCCATCGACCACCGGTGTTCCTCAGCCAGCCCTACCTTGCCAGCAGGCACCTGAGTAGCTCCCTCATTCTTCCCTCACTGGCTACCACCACTAAGTATTTTGGAGCCAAAAGTTCATCCTTGGCTTCAAAGCAGCCAATGGTTGCTTGGCCATCAGACCTTGCCACCAGATGACTGGGGCCTAGGGCAGGAAAGAAGTGGGGGATATGTCCCCGCCATCTTCTCTTGTGCCTATGGGTTTCTGGAAAATGTAATTGGAAAGTATGGTGGCATGAAAGCGGCCACAACTTTGCCAAATTTCAATCTCACAGGAGCCACAGGACCCAGATTTGGGATGCATTCAGTAAATCAGTCCATTTGAGATACGTTGATTCAAAAATGGTTGCTCTATGGCGGTTGTTTCCAAAGTGGACGGCACCGCCCCTTGGGGGGCAGTGGGATGGCTTAGGAAGGACGCTAGGAAGCAAAGGGAATGGCAGGGGGGCGCTAAGAGGCAATTGGGATGGCAAGGGGCGCTAAGAGGCAGGGGGCGCTGCCCAGAAGGTGCAGGGGCACAAGCCTCCCTGCGCGTAAGGAATGCAAGGCACAGTACGAAGGCCGGCTTTGGAGTCCTGTCCTTGCCCTGCCACGCTGCCGCTGCTAGTTCAGCAAAGCAGTGTGCCTTTTGTGCTGCGTCATATGGTCCTTATGTGCCAGGAGGCTTGTGCCTGTCCTCGTAATCCCCAGCTTTTCACTCCTGCTCCCACTTAACAAGTATGGCATGACTTCTGAATTCTGCCTGGCGCAGGAGTCAACATCAAACTGAGCAAATCTAAGATGAAAGTCTCTGAAACCCAGCTGAGCACAATTAGTTATGGAAAGAGTGGCGGTCCTCTCACGAGTTGCTGAATCGGCAAGAATTATTCTTTTGAGGGCAAAGTGGTTTCTCTGCGTACCGCCAGTAAGCTTTCCCCCTCCTCCCCAAGCTGGAGCTCTGCACTCTGGTAACAAGAGAAAGGTGCTTGCTATGAGTGAAGGGAGAGGGCGTGGAGGGGGGGGCGAGTGAAGGGCCAGAGAGCTCTCACTTGGGTCTGTGTGTGTGTGTCATTCTCTGTGTGTATATGTCTCTCTCTCTGTTTTTTTTTCTCTCTCTCTCTCATTCTCTCTCTCTCTCTCTCTCTCTCTGTGTGTGTGTGTGAGAGAGTCTCATTCTGTATGTCTCTCTCTCTTTCTCCCATTCTCTCTCTCTCTGTGCCTGTCTTTCTCTATCTCTCTGAAGACTCCTGCTAAGTGACTTAAAACCAGACATTGGGAAACTGGTATCACTTCATCAAGCCCATCCATCACATTAAAAAATTTACTCAACAGTGAAGTAGTGACTAAATTTTACTGAGTTTACCAAGTTACTAGTTACTAAGGTTCTTGATAAATGACTATCAGACTTTAAAAACCTGACATCACTGGATCACGTTCAACAATTTTGTTGAATTAACATTAACTAAAAAGATTTTTAAATTAGATTTTGAATAAATGTTCAATTAATTGTTACAGTTTTGAATGTTACTGTTACTATCTTTCCTTAGTGGATTGTGCAAACCTCTATTCCAAATAATGCTATTTATAGTGGGTCGGGGTGGGCGGCACTGAGAGTGAGTATGTAGCTCCAAGGGGGCGGTGGACTGAAAAGGTTTGGGAACCACTGCTCTATGATGTACCATTTCACCCAATTGAAAGTTAAAACATAACAAACAGGCACATGAGTTTTAGTAGTATAGTATAGCTAATCATTAGTTTTTTTTAATGAGTAACCTGTTTTTTTTCTGAGTAAATTACTCCCTTTGCACTTCAGCACCAGACTAGGGGCTTTAACAGGCCTGTCGCAAGAAGTTTTACAAGTCAGCAAAGAAAGAAAGGGAGTCTTGGGGTTGAAGTTGAAGTCCACAAGCCTTAAAGGCACCAAGGTTGGAGACCTCTGACCTAAAGGACATTAAACAGTGCAACCCCCATGGCAAGGATGTCAGTTTGTATAATCCCTTCATACGTTCTTCATCATTGGCTGAGGACAGGATGAGGGTAAGAGCAGGAGGCACTGCGTGATCCTCAACATTTGGTTTCATCTGAGTTTGAAAGACTCTAGAAAGCACTCATCGCTCAGTGACAGCAGGAATGTGAAAATGGCAATAAATGAATTGAATATTATTTTATTTACCCTGTTTCTATTCCAGCCAACTTCATAACTTGCAGAGGGGAAACATTTCAGCTCTATATTAATGTTCTAACAACTAATTGTGAATTAAACCAGCTACCCTGTTTCCCTGAAAATACAACCTACCCCCAAAAATAAGCCCTAGTTAAGATCGTCAGCCAGGTAGTACATCCATTGCAAACAAACCAGCAGCAAAACAGGTAGGAGGAGCCAGTCTCTCACTCCACCCAATGCGCGCAGTTTCTGCCCATTGCTATCTTGGCAACGGGCAGAAACGATTCCTGAGGTTGAGGAGCAAGGAGGGCTATCGATATGTTTTCAGATCTGGGATGCCAATCCGAATGCGTGCAGTTTCTCATTCAGATCGACATCCCGTATTCAGTAACATACTGATAGTCCTCCTCACCCCTCGACCTTAGGGATTATTTCTGCCCATCGGCGAGATAGCGACAGGCAGAAACTGCATGCCTTGGACAGAGGAAGGATGCACACAATGGAGGGCTCGTTGGGATCGGCACCTTGGATTTGGCAATGTATCGTGTTTCCCCCCCCAAAACAGGACCTATCCCGAAAAAAAGCCCTAGTGCATGTTTTGGAGCAAAAATTAATATAAGACTGAATCTTATATTTGGAAAAACGCAGTAGCATCAACGGACTAGATTACTAACAAAAAGAAAAAAATCAAATCCTGGTGAGGAACAGTAGCCTGTATGTGATGGACTTGAGTTAAGATAGCGTCATATGAAAGTATGAGGGGGGGAGGAAGCATGCCATCACAATATGGATATATTGTTGCTGTAATGTGTAGCATTGTACTGACTTAAATAAGAGTTTCCGTAGCACCTAGTTGATCTCAAAAATACTTGTATGAGAATTGTCCCCCTCTTTGCTTAATAACAGGGACCAGAATGTCCATCAATTGTGCTTATTTCAGTACTGGATGTTGCAGCAACAGAGATTGGATTGTGTTATATAGGTTTATGTAAGTCAAACTATACATGTTGTCCATGAGGTCAAAGGTAACAGTAGTGTATTGAGAAAACAAAGACTGTGTTTTAGAATAAATATTATTTCTGAGTGTCGTTTCCCTTGACATTGCTTCCCATAGCTTTTTTCATCTTCAGGTATCCTTTCTTAGTTATCAGCATTCTTTTTACCTTCAAGGCATTGTTAGGGCTGAACCAGCAGTTTTACTGCAAGCTTCCCCCTTGGGTGGAAGACTTGCGGTTTTGCAAAACCACATGAACCAAAAAGAATTTTCAGTGGCAAATGAAGACAGCCATCTCCAGTTCAGCTGAAATGTGGAAATATTTTATAAGCCTTGTTGAATCTGTAGTATCCCCAGATCTGGGAAGAGAACTCAGACAACAAGCATGCCCAGTGTTATGAGTTGTCAGGGTAGGATGAGGGACTTCCCATATTGAGAATGTAGCCAGAAGATACATGGCCCTATCGGTTTATGATATCAGAAATAAAGGGGTGGAGAACATGTGCAGGGAACAGGAGTGTCTAGAGAAGTGTTCTGGCATGTCCATCTACTACCAACCTAATTACTGTAGGTCAGGGTTTCCCAATCTTGACAACTTTAAGGCGGGTGGACTTCAATTCCCAGAAATTCTGAGAGTTGAAG
>JANHFO010008959.1:288640-302352 GCA_032468095.1 Pareas carinatus | reverse complement strand
GGAAAATTTGATTTATGTAAAAAAAAAAAAATTTCTTTGTTTTTTTTTGATAATCCAATAAAAACTTTTTCTAATAATAAAAAAAAAAAAAATTCTCATACAATTTGTAAATTTCCGAGGGCAGCAGGTCAGACATACAGTTCTGAAATTGGCATATATTTTAGTGCTCCACTATTAAGTCACTGAAGTGTCTATGAGAAAAATCATAGATTTTCCTCATGATCATTTATTTTCTACTTGAAAATATTATAGCTTGACTTAACTCCAAAAGACTGATTTTTCTCCGGTTAGGCAATCAAAGAAGCATATAACTATTAGAATTCTACATTTCCTACATTCAGGCTTCAAGGTTTCTTCTCATATTCAGAAAACATTTTGGTACATTTTCGTACTATCAGAATCCTGCACATTCCTGGCTTTAATTGGTTATTTTAATGTGAAAATGGAAAGATTCCTGTTTTCATAAAGCTCTCTTGAAAGAAACAGGAGCAACACAGAAATAATACTGACAAATTCCTTAGGTTATACCAACTATCTAAATTAATAAATCCATTTTGCTGCTTAATTACACAACCGTGCATTAGACAAACTGTACCCAAGTAATATAAACTGCAGCTTACAACTGGAAATTCAGATTTCTATACTCCCTCGGAGCATAGAAACCAAAGCTGAATTAATACTAGTTAAATACTCTTAATTCTCCAGTGCAGTTTACACATTTTCCATAATTTAACCTTTTTTTTGGAGGGGAGGGAATTGGGGTAGGGGTGAAGGCGGAAATGGACAAGGCGGCAGGGAGAAAGAACCGCCAAAGTGCAAAGAAGAAATTCAAAAGATCTCCTGCACACTACAGCTTAGCAATGTATTTTATTCAACATGTGCACACACACACACACACACACACAGACAGGGACACACCAAACACACAAAAAGATAAACACTGCATGTGTTTTTCCTTTGTCAATAAATGTGAAGTGATTTTTTTTTACCCCTCCCCCTCGGAACCACACGCTGGACATAAAAGCTCTTTTATAAACCATGCTTAACATCACAGACAGAAGTGAGGCAGCTGTGCCGCTGTTATTGTGTGCACGGTAAATCAGGCACAAAAAAGGGGCAGCTCAGCAGGGCACCGGGAGGGTAAGATGGACACTTAACCCCCTGTACACATTGTTGCTCCATTTCTTTTCCCTCTTAAGTCCCTCTGCAGTCAGTACAGTACCTGTCACGGATGTAACAGGCCATTTTCAATCTAAATCTTGTTATGGATTAATAAGCAAACACTTTCTCGCTTATTATGCAATTTATCATGATGAAAATTGCATTGGTCTCCTCAAGGCTACATGCTGATACATTCATTTATTCAGCAGCCCTGTATACAGAGAGCAATACTAATCTTTATGACAGCTAGAGGTATACCAGGAAGCCTAAAATAGCATCTTGAAAAACTATACTTTGCCCTTTATGGAAGCTCTGCTCAAAACAGACACCTACCTACATGCACACAGGCCTAGTTCTTCCCTAAGGAGACCAAAAATATTTTACTTTGGCAATGCCCAGCTTGGTAGTAATAACATACACTTATTTCCGGTTTCACCAGAAATTAAATACTGATAAGACGCCTTACAATTTATCCTTGCCTGATATCAGCATCCTTCGAGGATTTCGGACAATGACCACGCTCGTTTAAGGAAGGCAGTTAGAACGTTCAATAGCAACAACGCAAGAATAATCTCAACCTGAAGCCACACCATTGCTGAAATAATCTGCTCACACATACAGTATGCCCTGTATACAAAGTGGGCAATTTAATAAAAGGATTACATCTAGAATGAAAATGTAACACCTGCATTTTCATTTGAATTTATACAACCAGATTCATATAAAACCTTTTTTGCTTAGTCACTCATTATTTATTTATTTATTGAGATTCTAGAAGAAAAAAAAATATACGTTGAGATTATGACTGTTTGAGGAAAACAACTGGAAACCTTTGATTTGTCCTCAATTAACAGAGACTTAACAACCCTTACAAACTTTGAAAATCTGCTAGGAAAAAAGTGTATCAAATAAGTCAGATGGAAAAGGATTGATGACATATTAATAAATCTTTTTAAAATCATAACAAACCTAGTTACTTTATGTGATGGATCATCATCATTATCAAACAAGCTTTAGAATATGATTTCTAAGCAACCGTTGCATAGATTTAAAAAAAAAACATAATTCCTGTCCTAGAGAATGATGTTCTAGTCTCCTTTTCCACCCCTCCAAATAATAAGATCAAATGATAACACTGTACAAAATCCAGGCAATAATCTTCATTTTACATTAGTTCACTCAAAATGTTTATAATGACCTAATGATTTCTACTTTTGTGGCTCTTCTAAACCTGTTTTTAGTATTGTATTTCTAATGCATTATTTCCTGTTTTGTGATTTGGAGTATACACTAAAAATCAGGGTGGAATTTTTAAATACAATTAATATTAATGAGCAGCATCATTGTGCCATATGTTAAATAATTCAGAAAAGGGACAAAGAATCAAATAAGATAAGCTATATATGTTGTCTCTATTGACAAAGACTAGCTGGACAGGAAAACTCTTGGAGAAAGAAGCTTAACACTGAACATCTGGACTTGGATACGTTTTTGGAAGACAATGGAGAAAACACAATAGGAAAATCCACTTACTTGAGATTTTAAAACATTTTCTGAAATGAACAGATTGAAGAAATAACAATCAAAATTGTGTTTTATTAGATAAAAGTATCAAGATGTGGTATGTCTTAGTTGTGCAGGAATAAAAGGAAAAGAATAAAATTTAGTACATGACTCTGTCCTCCCTAATTCCCTAGAGGTAAATATTAATTTTAAAATATAAAAAGCATTTCAATATTATATTTTATTATGTCTTTTATCTAGCATAGTAAAAATTGACCAAGAATTTTATGTCTTATTAGGCAAGAATTAGGCACTCAGATAATTCAAGTTACAGGGAAAGATAATTTTAAAAGCTTTCATAACCAAAATCAAGGAAAGGGTTTTTTATAACTCAGAAGATGTGAGCAGAAGGACAATGATTAATTCTTTCTTCCTCCAGAAAGCAGGATGATATTTAAGTAACAATAAAATTTTGCACAATTAGGCTGAAAACTGTGTGGAATGGCTTGGTTCATCTAATAGTTGTGCTAATTGCACAATAATTTTATATCATTGTCTATGAAAATTATTTTTTGTTTCTTTTGATTTTATAGTTTTATTGATTTTTCTTCTCAAGAATTTATCATTTTTTAAAATTTGCCTATTTATCAGATACTTCATGTTTACATGTTTCAAGGCAGCACATCTTAAGAGACGATACTGAAATAGTTTATATACATGGACCAGGAAATTTTTACTACTTTTTAAAAATCGACAATTAGGTTCTAGACATAATGCATATTTATTTTTTGGGTTGCATGAAGCATATGTTAAATGCAAAAATAAGTTATCTAGGTATTATTTCACAATAGTAAGAAAATACACTCATTTGGATACATGAAATTATGTCAGTACTGTTGAAAAATCAAAACCAATTCTTCAACCGTTTTTGCAGATAGATTTTTCTCCTTATGATAATTTTTCTGCATTAAAAAGCTTTTTTAAAACAATAAGAATTCATAATGGCCTCTATCTTTAGCCTACACAAGAAGAATGCTATGCCAAGTTAATAATTTTGCAAACTGAGTTTTGATCATGGTTTACGATTATATCCACTGTGCTATCAAAGAAATAGAGAGCAATGACAGAACATGACCCTTTTCATACATCCAATATACTCTCCATATATAAAATGGAATGTGTTTAACTTTTCCACTAATTGTACATAGATGGGCCTTATTATCTACAAGCTTAATATACCTTGTTATACACATCTCAAATTGATAAACAAAGATCAGGTTGATATACCTGTATTGTTTTTCTTATATTCACCGCTTTGTCCCTACCTACAGGGATTGTTTTTCCACATGAATAAAACATATTTTTAAAGATTGCAGTTAAATTATCTCTGTTACGTTCCACTGTTTGCTTCTCCTTGCTTGTTTTCCGGTGGATTTTGTTGGTTGTGACAGCTGGTCTTCTTTGGGGTGATTAGCCTGGTCATGGAGGGAGCTATTCTGCCTATGTCCCATGGTTCACACTGCATTCTTTGCTCTACAGAAACTGTACAAGCAATTTGTAGGCAACACCAGCATCTAGTGACATAGTCATAGAGTTGCCTCCAGTGAGATTGTCAAAGAATCACATAGACAGAAGAAGCTAGAATGGGTCATGTGGCACAAGCAGGGGGACTGCTTCTATCGTCAATTGAATAATTCCCCCCCAAAAAAGAAAACCAAAATCCTAGAAGTCACTAGAAAGCTCCACAGAGCCCCACGATTAGTCTGACCCAGTGAGGCCTATCACAAATAAGAAGGAATAGTAAATAGAGATAGATTGTAACAGATAACCTTTATAGATGGAAGAGGAAGGAAGTGCTTGAGGGATGGACGGGACAATCATGGCCCAGAATCTTGACACTTTCAAGTCTCAGAGGTTCAATTATTTGTGGTTTTGTTATAGTTTTATGTAGGAATATAAATATGCAAAATTGTCCATTAAAAGGTCAAAAAAATAGTCCTTGAAAATTTAAGAATTTTAACAGAGAGTGGCAACTGAGCTTTCGCTGAAAGAGATCAGAAGCTCTCTGGAGCTTTGAATGCTGAAATCAAGCTGATTTTTCAATTATATTTCCATGCAGGGGTAATCTACAACAATATTCTTGTTTTTAAAGAAAACATTTTCAGAAAATAACGCACACACCAAACTCATTTCCATGTGTTTATTCATTCTCTGTAGAATGTTATGTTACTTCATGGTAAAATTTAATTACTTCAAACAGTTCTGAGTGCTTTTTTAAATAGAAAAACAGGATGGACATTTTCTGATAAATAACTCTCTTTCCCTTGACAGTGAATGTGCATGTTCATTCTTACAGAAACACAACCACAAGCTATGTAAGAGTTAGTGGGCTTAACAGTGTGAAGTCCAATCATACAGACCATGGAAAAAAATATAAATATAAAACAACAAAGAGAAGGAGAGAAGTTTCTCCACATCTATATTTAACAAAATAGCAATGACAAAAACCAACGAGATGAAGCAAATTCTATTGTAAGAAATATGCAGTTTAGACTCCTGGGAAATAAAAAGTTTATTCTCTACCTGCCTCAGCTTGCATGCACAATTAAATATATAAACCATGATTTATTTGTTTAAGATTAATATATTCAAATGTTTTTTCTTTGTTTCTGCCTTTTCTTCTTGATTTTATACTCCCCATAGTAGAAAAGCTATTATGACTTCCTTATGAAGTATAAACCATAAACCTATGAGTGAACTGTTTCCTGGAAACTAGGATATCATGACTGATTTTTGTGCGTGTGTGGAAGGAAAGGAATGAATAAGAGGCATAACACTGGAATACAAAGAGAGATAACTTATTTCAAATGAGTACATCAAGATCACTTTCCTTTTGATTGTGTCTGGGATTTTAAAGTTGACTTAGCTTGCCTACAATTGCAGCCTGAAAGTTTATATATGCTTGTGATTTATTGAAATCGCAATTTGCACAACCAGCAATGGATTTGTATGTTGAATGTGCTAGGTTTCAGGGTTTAGTGACTATCTTTGGTCCAGAGAATAGATTTCTAGATGTGGCTGGCATATACGGTGGATTTGTATTTTTTTACCTTTGGATATTAT
Source organism: Pareas carinatus (assembly GCA_032468095.1). Lineage (NCBI taxonomy): Eukaryota > Metazoa > Chordata > Lepidosauria > Squamata > Pareidae > Pareas > Pareas carinatus. The sequence continues at coordinate 296,565 of JANHFO010008959.1, read as the reverse complement.
TTATGTCAGGGGACATCATATCCATTTATCCTGTTTCCTGACAGGTACAAATGGTTCAACCTGGAAAGAGTGTTTTCAGTCCTCCCTCTCCTCCTGTAACAGCAGGATTCTTATGGGTTACGATAAAAAGCAGTAACACAATAAAAATCCATGGTAGAAAATAAAAGATCCCAAGACTCACCAATATAAAATGCAAAATATGGAATATAAAAGCAAGCTTTATCTTCTCAACTAAAAAGCTCTTCAGAATAACTTGGTCTTTCCAGAATGCCAACAACGTGGGGACTAAACTGATGTGAACTGGAAGGGTGTCCCCTAGCACAGATTTAACGTTAAAAGTTTCCCCTATCTTGTCATGGACAACTCAAGGGAATGGTGCTTATTTCCGATTCTCAGCGGGGGGGACGGGACCAACGTTGTTTGAGGGATGCTTCCGTCAACATGTGGCCAGCATGAAAGGACAGACGGCAGTATCCTTCCCACCGAAGCAGTACCTATTTATTTACTTGCAGATGAATAGATACAGCTATGGATAATAGTGGGGTGCTTCAGCTCCCTCACCCTGCAATATGGCGACTATATGGAGTTTCTCACAGGTCAAATGAATTGAGTCAATTCAAGCTGCAGAAGTAGTTGTAAAGACAACTTGACACCACCTCTGTAGGTTTGCAATGAACACTTTGAATTGTAGCCAGAAGCAAATGAGAAGTCCGTGGACGGTCTTAAAGCACCGGTGAAATGTGCTCATGGAGGTGAGAGTCAATCAAAAAGTGGCCCATTGCAAACGTAATCCAGATGTCCCCATCATACACCGCCCTGAATCCGTGAGAAGGGCGGTATAAAAAATCTAATAAAATAAAATAAATAAATGAATAGATAAAAACATTTCTCCTTCTTAATTAAATAAGGGGTGAACGCTTACTTTGCAAGTTGCTTTTCGGCATCTGCGCAGAGTTCCAAAAGGCCCATCAGCACAGCAGACACGTCCATATACGGCTCCCATACCGTAAACCCTCTTCCTATGAGATCAATGGCAGTTCTTCGAATGGTGCTGTGAGGAGGAAGCTTCGGACTGGGAGGTTGCAGCAGAAGATAGGTCAAAGCTTTGCCTGCCAAAACAAGACATATTAGAAAGCCAGAGTTAGGAAAACAAGATCTAACGTGGGGGATTATGGCTTGGGCAGATCGAAAGCTTACGGGATTCCCATCATTGCCCAGAGTTACGGTTTTAAGGTGGCCAGTCATTCAGACCTTTTAAATAGATAAACAACTAAAAATTCAAAAGTGTAATAGTGTGTGACTTGCTTAGATATTAAATGGCTGTCATGTAAATGTGGGGACTTACAAAATGGTGAGAATGGTCCCTATCAAACCTTTCTTTCTTTTCCCTCCAAAGTTGTAACAATTGTGGTAGGGGGGTCACACGTATCCCATGGATACCTTCCTGTACCTGAAATGCTTCAGAAAATTAAGCAACTACATAAAAACTGGAGTACACAGTTTTTACTTCAAGATCTTTCAAATCAACTATTATTAGATACCACCTCCGTTACCACCTATCAATAGGGTGTCCCTAGAAAACGTACATTAAAACCCCTCATCATAACTATTCAACATAATTTGAACTTCTCAGTGGAAAGGATCCCTAATTGATTTATGAAAGATCAAAAAATCACTCGGATGGGGAAGGAAGAAAGGAAGAAAAAATACTTCAGCACAAGTAGGTTTCAAAGTTCTAATATTGTCCTGTTTGAACGGAAAGTATTACAGTCTTGCAAGGAAATAAATAGTTCAGAAAAACAAGAAGCTGCTTTTTTCCCCCCAGCCAAACAAATGGAGTGATATTGTGCTCCTCACATGGTTCTGCCACAGCCTGCTGGAATGGTGGCGACTGCTGCTGTTGAATAATAAAAATGATTTCACAGACAGCAGTCGAAGCTCACCCAGCTTTAAATTGTTGGGATTAAGGAACTCCGTTATATGGGTAGTTTTCGAATGACAACCACAATTGGAACCACAATTTCTATGGCTAAGCAAAGCGGTTGTTAAGCGAATCGCTCTTGATTTTATGAGCTTTTTTTTTGCTATGGTTGTTAAGTGAATCATTGCATTTGTTAAATGAAATGCGTATTCGTTAAAGAAATGTGGCTTCCCCTATTGGTTTTGCTTGTCGCAAATGGTGAGCACGTGATCCTGCAACGGTCATAAAAATAGAGTGTTTGCCAAGAGTCCAGATTTTCAACACTTGGCTAAGGGCGGTGGTGCAACAGATGTTAAGTGCAAGGACCAATCATAGATCACTTTTTTTCAGAGATGTGGTAATGGTCGCTAAGTGAATGGCTCTAAGTCGAGGACTTACCTGTAGTATAAGGAGAAGCAGGCTGAGAAGAATTCAGCATGCATTTGTTCCTTGGCAAAAAGAGATCATTCCTACTGGCCATTTTGAAGCAGCCATATAAAAAGCATGGCAATTATGAACATAGGGTTTTTTTAAAAGCCCTTTCATTGCTTACTCATGCCACTTATTCTACCATCGACTGATAATCTATAATTAATATAGATTAAACATTAAGGAGAACATTTCTTGTACACCATTCATTTTTGGACCTTGTTTTAGAAGTAGGATATACTAGAACGCCTTTAGGAACATAAATGATGGTGTGAGTCTTCTTCACGGCACCGTTGAAATGTTTCTTTGCTGGTCTGTAATTGCCCTTAAGCACCTGAGGCTTTGAGCATATTAGCTAAGATGGCACTATATAGAAGCATTAGTATAAAAATTAGGGTCATTTTGAGTTTCTGAAACAGTTAGAATGGCAAGGTATAATAGTCATCATTATCATCATGGGCATTGCCCCCCTCCCCAAGTTAAAGGGCTATGCTAATGTGTGGTTTAAAAAACAAGAAGATTAACACACAAACAAACAAATGGAGCATTTTTCAATATGCAATTTCAATTGACAGGGGTTTCATCCATCGGCATAGAAATCTGGCACACAGTTTCTAAATGAAGTGATTCAAAGTCCCCACAATTTAAAGGATTATTCCCTCTCTTTCTCCTACTGCTCCTTCCCAATCCCAGAGAACACGAATAAAAGGTAATCATAATCCAATTATAATTAGGTTACACCATCTTTTCCTAACCTTAATTACCAAATCAAGGTTTTATAAGTTGCTCAGTGTTAGCAATCGGGAGTGGCATCAAAACCTGTGTAATAAACAAATAATGAACCAAATGAGATTTGGTCCTATCTACAATAATTTCTTCCATGTTTTACTCTCCCTTCCTTTTTTGTGCATAATAATTATCGAAAATTACTGGGATCCAGCTTCTTACAATTTGTTTTTTTTCAAATGTTTTCTTTCCCAACCACGAGAAAGACAAGAGTTTCCCACCCACCCCAAATAGAGATTGGGAAAATTGAATTAGTGATGAGATGATCCAACTTGATGAAACTGACTTACCCATAACTAGGGTTTGAGTAAATCTTTATGCTATGTGTAAACATTTCTTAAATTCTTAAATCACATTCTTCCTAAATAAAGCTCTCATAAAAATATTGGATGCAGTGTCCACATTTATTTATCGATCTAGAAAAGGTCACAAAATTGGGTGAGATGAATTTGGACTGCCATAATGATAAACTGAAGCGCACACATGCTCAAATCCTGATTCATCTCTTCACAATGTTCTTGGGGACCATTCATTATACAAAAGAAAACAAAATAAATAAAATAAAATCTGCACATAAAAGAACATCACATTATATTCAGGATAGGAGAGGTCCAGCCCAACTCATTTTACTAGCCTACCCAAGACTAGGTGCATAATAATGGAACTAGATAAAACCATCATCATCATCATCATCACCACCCACTGCTCTCATCTATGAGAATAAAAAAAATGACTTAAAGAATTAATAATTTATTTTTTGCATCTAAGACCTGCTGTCTGAGTCAGCCAATGGTAAGATTGTGGGGATGCTCAGCTGAAGTGGGAATTGATTACATTCCCTTATAACAAAAAGATTTTAACAATGATGGTCACATCTTAGACAGTGCTGAAGACGAGGGCCATAAATGTTTGTGTGTTGATTGGTTTGTTCTTTTCCAACTCAACTCAGAATGCTGATAAGCAGGAAAGAACAAGTAGAAACTTACAGAATGTTAGAGGATCCATGATAATTACCAACAAGTTTAGAATTGTTAGGTCTTATAGAGGCTTCATAAGAATTTTATATTTAGAGCAGTGCTTGCAGCAGTAATTGGAGGTGATTTTTAAACATTTAGTTATGATTTAAATCAATCTTTTATTCTTTCTCTTTCCTGTTTTAGTATATCCTATCTTTGAGGGTATACCCTATCTTAATACTATATGATCCGTGTTAGCTCAGTGGTTAGAATGCAGTATTGCAAGCTAACTCTGCTGACTGCCAGGAGTTCGATTCTCACTGGCTCAAGGTTGACTCGGCCTTCTATCCTTCCGAGATTGGTAAAACGAGGACTCAGGTTGTTTGGGGGTAATATGCTGACTCTGTAAACCGCGTAGAGAGAGATGTAAAGCACGGTAAAATGGTTTATAAGTCTATGTGCTATTGCTATTCTAAGTTTTACAAAAGGGATTCTCTAGAAGCCCAAAGTTGACCTTTAATTTCTATCTGTTTCTGCCTTGTCCAGCTTTCCTGGAGATATCTACATTGTCAATTTAATCTCTAATACAGAGGTTTTCAACCTTTTTCAAGGTGAGGACCCCCCAAAATGTTGTTGCTACATGGCGAACCCCATTCCCACAAATTCAACTAATTACTAATCGAAAATTCATGCATATTACTTTTTCCAATTTTTTCTTGACCACTTTCCATGGACCCCAGGTTCATAAACTCTGCTGTAATATACATCCAAGCTTGGTTATTTCCACTGAGGTTTTAGGGATGCCAATTGTTTTTTCTCTCTCTCCACATCTTTATGAAGAAATGGGATGAGTAAAGCACTTTTCTTACATCGGGACTTTCAACAGATAACAAAACAAAGCCCACGTTTTCATTTGCTCTGCCAGTATTAATAGCTACAATCAGTTTAGGAGGAGTGACTGGGAACTTTCCAATCCATACCACTTTACTTCATCAGCTCTCAGTCTCTTAAATGCAAAATTAATTTTGGTCTACTCTTTCACATCTTTTCCTCCTCCTCCTCCTCCTCTTTTAAACAGAGGGGCAACCTCTATATAACACAAGGCCTTTGTCATACTCATTTCCATTTCCAAATTATGGGTACTCAAATTGTGATAATGAACCTTGTAATGGATTACTTTCATTTTCAAATGAAGCCCATTGAAATAATGAACTGGAGCAATCATCCATTAGTAAAATGTGAATGTTGGGCTAAACAAGTAACTTTCCTAGATAAATGTAATTGATCATTACTGGGATTCTATTATACAGTAGGCTTTTTAAAATATCATTCATTTAGCTACTTATTGCTGTGGTTGAGACAAAGTATTGATTTTTATGCCCCCCCTTCTTTTACAGGCAGTTCTCAAAGCTCAGCTTCTTATTTTTTTTGTTTAGTGAACAAACTGCCTGCCATATTTAGTAGCTGAGCGGGAGCTGGCCAATCAGAAAATCAGCCCAAATTTAACCTATGGGAAACTTGGCTATATTTTTCAAAGAATAAGAAACTGGGTCTTTGAATTCCACGCTTGGCATGCATTTTAATTTATGAAATGCTCCTCTCCCGAATCCAACTACAGCTGCTACTGCTATTTAAGCAAAGGAGGCCTTGAAACGTATGAACAAACACCAACTAAATATTTCTCCTTGTCAACATTTATCTCGTTTAAACTGAGCCGGGGAAGGGAGGGGAGAAAAAACAACAGTGAACTAAACAAAAGTCACTCTGCTGCCCACTTCTCAGCCTGGACATCTTTGTTTAAGCTTTGACTTGGCTTAAATGAACGAATTAATATTGACAAAAACATCAACTAAGCTAATGAGTTGTTAGTTAAGGCAATAAACATGTCACATTAGAGTCAGGGCAGTGAAGAGGTAATTAGCCCTAGAAAAGCTCCAATGCGATCCTCTGCTCTTAACCTTTGAGTCCATTATCTAGTGCAAAAGAAGCCGCCTCTATGCCAGCTCACTCCACCAATACGCATCAGCCTTGGTAGGGTAGCCAAGGATTGCATTAGCAAGGATGCACGGGGCCTGGCGCCTTCACATTTTTTCCCAGGGACTATTAACAGGGTTACATCACAGCTCGACAAATCGCGAAAGGCTACGGACGTGGGCAGATCTGGAAAAGGGAAAAGAATGGCAGAGAACGACAAGGGAACCGTTTCTGTACCCGCACACTGTGTGACAAGGGAAGGATGAACAGACGAGTAGGAATTTTGGAAAGGTTCACTGCCGTTCTTACTGGACAAAGAAGAAGAAGTATTTTGAGGGGTGGTGCCAGCAAAAGGCACAAGAATGTCGACACTCTTATTGAAAAGAGTATAGAAAAGCAGCAAAAGTATAAAGAAAAGTCAAAATGGTGCAACAGCAATAAAACACTAAAGGTGCAACGTTTCCTAAGCTCAGCTTTCTGTACATTAGATGAGAGGCCTTCAAACTTTCTCAAGCTGCGGACCCCAAAACATGTCATTGCTACATGGCGGACCCTATTCCTACAAATTGAACTAATTACGAATCGACAATTGAAGTATATTATTTCCAAATTTTTCTTGACCTGTTTGGGGACCCCCTGCCAACTTGCCACGGAGCGCAAGGGGTCCACAGACCCCAGGTTGAAAACCTCGGCATTAGATAGTTAGAATTAGGGAATGGACATGAAGTTGGCAATTTTGATTACAACACAGTAACTTCGCAATGTGTTATTTGAATCCGACTAATTTTTTTAGGAAGCCCCTTGCCTCTTATGTAAGAATATATAACTTTTGCAGCAATACTGCTGAGAAGGTCAGACAGTTTTAATATTTATGTCTTGTTCGAACTCCAATAGATTTCAAGATGTCACCTACAGCCCTTAATGCCTTTGTCAATGAAATTACTAAAATGGCAAGGCACATTTCACGACTTTTAATTGTTTTATTAAAGAGGTTTACGATCTTATTCTAATTTACCTGCCAGTTTTTATGCCACTGCCATAAAAAAACGTGCAAAGGTTTTGAAGGTGGCTTCCTCATCTAGGGTACAAACCTATTTTTGTACAAGTCGAAAGACTTTTGCGCATATTTTCCAGAGACAATAAACAAAAATTGAACGCTCAGAGGAGAATAAACATGAAAACAAACAGAATGTGAGGAGTATACTTTTCAAAATTGAATTTAATTTTAACCTCACAACTTAGGAAGTTTTTATAATTAGAAAATTCTACTAATACCAATGCCCTTGAATAATGAATTACAATGATTTTTGTAGTTAATTGGGCATATAACTAATCATAGCTTTAGGAGAACAGGATGGATTCTGAAGACTTTACAAGCAGTCCTCAACTTACAACAGTTCATTTAGTGACCATTCACAGTTACAACGGCACTAAAAAAAGTGACTTAAGAATCATTTTTCATACTTACGACCACTGCAGCATCCCCACGATCGCACAATTACAATTCAGATGCTTGGCCAATGTCTCATATTTATGACCCTTGCAATGTCCTGGGGTCATGTGATCAACCTTCTGGCAAGCAAAGTCAGTGGGGACGCCAGATTTACTTAACCACTATATTACTAACTTAAAAAATACAGGGATTCACTTAACAACGGTGGCAAGAATGGTTGTAAAATGGGGCAGGACAAATATTTCACTTAGCAACAGAAATTCTGGGGCTCAGTTGTGATCATAGGTTGAGAACTACCTGTATAAATGGGTGGGAAGCGAGGGACGCCCAGACAGGCGTCAAAAACAGAAAGCTGCCTCTTGCCTCC
>JANHFO010008959.1:260829-278112 GCA_032468095.1 Pareas carinatus | reverse complement strand
CTGGATCTCTGGAGGTAATTGGTTCCAGAGAGCTGGGGCAGCCACAGAGAAGGCCCTCCCCCGTGGGCCCGCCAGCCGACATTGTTTAGATAACGGGACTCAGAAGAGACCAACTCTATAGGATCTTACCAGTCGCTGGGAGACATGCGGTAAAATGCGGTCTCGCAAATAACCTGGCCCCAAGCCATGTAGGGCTTTAAACCAAATATGTTCTCATTAGTTCTAACTCTGCCAGCAACAGGAGTTTCCTGAGAAATACAACTTGCTGCTAAACACCCAGGCATCCAGTTACCAATTACTTTTTCGAAAGTATGTTTTAGAACTGTATAACATTGTGATCTACATTACAGGTAATCCTTTTTTATATAATAAAATATAGTGAATATTTCAATATAAGTCAAACCGTCTTGCGTATACAACTTGTTAACTTTAAAATACAATCTTATCTCTTTTTTTACTACATTTTGATTCCTATTCCTTCATTCTTCTTCTGAGTGAATTTATAAAACAAGTTTGGAAATAGACTGATTCTTCTTTTTCTTTCATTCTCAAAGTCAGTCCGTCCATTTCTGCACATTCTAATATTTTCTTAGTTATTTCTTCTTCTGGTGGTATTTCTTCTTTTTTCCAATTTTGGGCAAAAACAATTCTTGCTGCCATTAATATATGGACAGTCAAATTAGGTATGATACCATAAAAAATTGATAAGTAATATTATCAAATTTTTTTGGTATCATATCTAATTAAAAAGAACTCATGCTTAAACTCTGTTTCCCTACTATTTCTCTTAGTCAAGTATAAACTCTATTCCGATAATTTTTTTTTGCATATTTACAAGTCTACTACATATGATAATACGTGCCTGAATTGCATTTGCTTTTCTAACATTTATCTGATACAGGTGTCATGTGCTATCTATAAAACATTTTATATAAATTCTCTTTATATGCTGTTGATTTTGTTAATCCATAGTTTATTTCCCGTGCACTTTGCCTATCTATATCTATAGCATATTCAAAAAGAAATTGTCCATAGTATCATTGTTTCTTTAACTTGATCATCTTTCATTTTTAAATTCAACAAAAAGTTATATGTTTTTTATCGATTTCTCATCAGACGTTAATAGCATCTTATCAAAATTGGTCTGTTCTTTATAAAATCCATCCGATTTACATTACAGGTAATTCTTGAATTGTGGCCATTCATTCCGGGATTTATTTAAATTACAAGACCACTGAACAAAGGGACTTATAACTTGTGCTTGAAGTTGTGACCGTTATAGCACCAGTGTTGGTTACAATCAGGTTCCTTGGTTACAAGGATGGTGCGCCGAACAGAAGTGTCTGTACCAGAGAAGTAGCAGCAACGCACAAGCACAGACTGCAGTGAGGTGCAAAAGCCTTTTTACTCAAAACAGTCAAAGCAGAGTCCAAAACCACAGACAAGCAGTCCCTCTACTAACCAGGTTAGTAAGTTGTCTGTCCAGTATCTTCGCCAACAAAGTTGGCCAGGAACAAACAACAAGTCAGTAACCAAGATCAGAAACGTATACTACACAGCAGGAATCACCAAAGCAGGAGAAAATTTGTACTTTTCTGAATCATCTAAAGGAAATACTCAAAAAACATAGTATAAACCCTAAGCTGGACAGGCACATGGGTAGACAGAAAGACCACCCCCGGTAATTTATTAAAATCTGGAAAAAAAATCCTGACTCTACCCACATAGGGAAGATGCCCTTGCTTGCCTTGTGTAATTGCTTTGATGACTACAATTCTATCATTCCCAGTGACTCAATTGATAAACCAAATAAAATTGACATTCCAGGCCAATACAATCTTGCACACTATCGAACAGAGAAGACCCCATTGATTGCACTGAGACTTAGTTTTGAGAAAACTTCCGTCAGTTGTCCTTGTCAGAAGCTGCCAGCAGACAAAGTGTAAGGAAATACACATATGGGTGATTGCATAAGCAATAATAAGATTTGTTCTCAGTGTTCTTAATTAGGTTTTAATTCATACAAGTTTGACATTTGAAGAAATGCTTTTGGCATGTAATTAAACAACACGCAATTAACATTTAATTGTTGTGGGGGGGAAATTAAGTGGAGTAGAAATCAGGGCTTCAGTAGACTATACGTATTTTCAGGTAACCTTGGTTTTAATCCATTTTCTTAGATAGGAATTTCTAATAAACATTCTAATTAATATCGAATTATACTATTTCTGTGCTTAATGTAGTTAGCCATCACCTGAATTCAACTCTACAATAATAATTTCACCCAACTTAGTTGTATAATATTATTTGGTTCCTTTGTTTTCTAAGCACACGACTTGTTTCAAATTGAAAAAAATTATGATCTGCCAAAATCTAGCTGCAAACCTACTGCCACTGAGGATTATGTGCAAGCAACAAGTTCAGAGAGCATCAAGAGCTTCACAGGTCAACCCAGAGCTGCATATATTATCTTCTCTTGAAAATCTAGCTTGGAAAGATTCATATTTTCTTCTTTCTTACTCAACTTTGTCTTAGAAATGAAAAAAAAGCTTCATATTAGGTCAAAGATCTTTATTTTAGTAATTGACTACCGTATTTTTCGCACCATAAGGCGCACCGGACCATAAGAAGCAGGGCGCCCAGAGGCATTCTGCGGGGCGATCCAAGATCCGGAGACTGGCCTGGAGGCCGAATTGGAGCATTCCCGGCGCCCCGTGGAGCGATTTCCGTGCACCCTGGGAACACTCCAGTTTGGACTCCAGACCGATCCTTCAACTTTGGAGCGTTCCGCGGGTGCTAGTGTACAAGAATAGAAAAATTAAGGTAATTTCAAGTTGAGATTCTTTCTTAATGATGGCTTCATTTCCCTTTTACTGGCAATGGTACAGAAACAGTTAGGAATTGCTTTTTCCTGTATTTTTTCAAAAAAACCTCTGAGTTTAGCCAATAGTTCTGGAATCCCCAAGAGGTCTCCAATCAAACACTAAGGGTAATTCTCTTTACCTTCCATGATTAGCAAATGAGCAATGTTTCCTTCAATTATAAAAACTGTTGAGTGCCTCTCTTTACATCTGTTTTCCATCTATCAAGTCATCTATATGTTTCATGCAAGGTTGAAAACAAGTTTGTGAAACAGCTGGATTTTGCATTTTGAAAAATCAACAGACTATTATTCAATCCATCAACCCTTTTGAAAATTACAAGGGCTACTTGGAAAAGTATGCAGTGTCTTCTCTCACACTATACATAAGATTTTTTTGCTGTTGGCTCTCTTGCCTGTTGAAGAAAACATAAACCTTTGGACATTTGGACATGGACCTTTGTGATTATGAGTGGACCTCACAAAAGTATTTCCGAATACTGATTTTTGGATTTACATTTTTTGCCACTAAGGTTGCCATTCCTTTCTTCAGAATAGAAGGAACTTGCCCTAGCAACAGTAATAATGTGATACCACTAAACATTCCTTCACAAAGCATTTCCACTACTATTTTTTTTCAAGTTCATTTTTTTCAAAGAAATAAAATAGCCTTGTTTTATTTTATTGTTTTTAATACAACCAGAATTGCCTTTTAAATGACTCCAATCACTTAATGTGTTTGGCTCAAAGTCACCCCATGAGTGAGATAATCAAATCTATGTTCTCTTTTCCTGGAGCAGGCTTTCCATAGTTATTTTTCTGCTTTGTGATAGATATTTATGCCACAAAGTGAAGACTGGGAACTATCAGACAAAGTAAGGCAGCTGCCTCAATTGGCAGAGTGATCTCAACAATGAACTGAAGTCAAGTTCTCCTCTCACTGAGCTCTCAATTTGTCCACAAGATCAGCTAGTGAAATCAGCTACTACTTATGTGTAGGAATGGCAGAACCTGGGGACAGAGTTAAAAGAGGGATCAGCCTAGCATCCCTATGTAGTCACAAGCAAACGAAGTCCAACCTCCCTTGAATTCCATTGACTTTTATCTAACACTAAGCAGGTGCTAATCATTAGTTGAGAAGATTTCTGTGCATAGATATGATTAACAATAAATCAGTTTAATTGGATCTTCACATGTGGACTTGATCTTTCACTCCTGATATTATGGGACACAATTCTCTGAAATTGACTGTAACCACAATAGAAGCACTTGTTCAATTGCTACGTCATGTCTGATTGTTTACAACTCAATGGACCATAGCACACCGAGACCCCCCTATTCTCCACTGCTTTCTGGAGCAGTACTCTAAGGAATTTTTCTGAATGGTGCACAGGCTTCTTTTATATGACTGAGTCAACCAGGAGCACCAAGCCAAAACAATCTGCTCGCCAGTGGATCTGATAGCACACATGCACATCACCTGGGTCAAAAAAATCATTGTTTGGAAATGCAAAATCTGGGGGTGTCCATGAGCTTTAGCATCAGGAGACCACTGCTAAGGTTTCCATATATATCTATTCAATTGGCCAAGCAGCTATTAATAGGCATAATGACTGTTGTAGCCAATGTAGTATCTATATTGCCAAGCCTTACTAGTGAAAGGGCTTCCTTTATTGAACATTCCATACTTCCAACTCTTTTTCACAAAGAACTAAGTGAGTCTGCAAACTGACTGGTCATGATATTCATACACCCTGCAGATCAGATGAAAGGAGTTTAACCCAAAATAAATCAGAGTTGGAATTAACCTTGTGCTCCACTGCTACTCAAGTTATATGATATTCACTTACCCTGAATTGACCAAGCTAAATGAGGTGCACAGAGCCAGTGCAAAATAGTAATGTAGATGGGCAGCCAGTTGTGAAAATAGGAGGAGATACACTGCTGTGGCATGGAAGAGTACACAAGAGACAGCATAGTGTTGGCAGGTGTATGGTTGTGGCAATAGCAGGGGAAGTGCAGTGTTCTGAGGGCATCCCTGTTTATAGTTTGACCTGATACTTAGCAGTTAAATTTTGAAGTTGCAACTTTCCATATCAAAGCTGGAAATTTAGCCACTTAGCCATTAATCTATACTCTTTCCTTTAAGAGGTTTTGCTATGAATCTTCAGATTTTGGAGTTAAACTACACTGAGTAGAGAGGATTCAACAGCTAGAGTCAATAAACTGTGCCTGCAGTTACACAGCCTGCGTAGAAACTTGGCTGCATTCTTTCTACACAATAGAGAAAAGCCTTCCATACTAGGGATTTGGAGAGCAGAGAAAGATATGAACAGGCCTCCCTTGGCTGAAATGCTTAAGAAAAGCTGGCATAGTTCAGATATTTCAATTTGTGTCTGGACTTGCCTCAGATGGAGAGAGAATAATGCTTAAGCAGTGTTGCCCTTAATTGAGGCATGTGAGTGCAGATTTTTTTCGGCATCAATGAATGTTCCATTTTGTGCACTGCATATTTCAGATGACTCTCACCCTGACCTGAACTTTTAAGTACAGTCCAGGAAAAACAAGGAATTGGAATCAGTGTAAAAGAATCACCAAACATTTCATTTCAAATAAGGACTACAGAACAAGAGTGGTAATAAACATGTCCCTTGGTCTCTGAAAAATACTTTCATTGATGGAGTAATCTGTGGCCATTAGTCTCAGTTGGCTTGACTCTTATGTCCTGAATGAAAAGTTATTCATAATGGCCAGATAATGGGTACACATGGGCACAACATGCTATCAAGCAAGCTGAAAATGTGAAAGAAAAGGACACAATATGGAAAACTAGTGTCTACATCTTGGGAATATACCAAGCTTTCTATGATGAACTCTTGACTAAGTTATCCTGAAACGCCTCAATTTTTAACAAAGAATAGAGCGGTGATTCTAGTCACTTCAGACAAATACAAATCCTGATACCAATTCTATCATTCTGCTACAGATAGTTTCTGCAACTCAGTCTGGTCCCCATGATTCCTAGCAGAAATTACTTCAAAAGTGTGACATGAAGGGATACAGAGGCATTTGTGCAAGCAAGATAAACAAAATTCAAACCAACATTGATAGGTTTGAGAAACAGAAAATAACAAAATGAAACTTAACAGAAGCAGATGCAAATTTCTTCAGGGAGAAGAAAAAAATCACACGCACAGCTATTGGATGTTGCTAGCTGGTTGAATGCTGTTATATGTGAAAAGGATTTTGGAGCTGAAATGGATCAATGTCAGTATGACTCAGCAGTGTGTCATGGCTCCTAAATCAGCAAATAGAAACTGTTTCCATATCATCAGGCATAATTGGTCGACTATATTTGCACAGGTCAAATATCACCTAAACACAATGCCATATTCTGTCCTGTTACATTGAGAGAGTCAGTGGGGTGCGGTGGTTCAGCGGATAAAATACTGTGCTTGTTGATCGGAAGGTCAGCAGTTCAGCAGTTCGAATCTCTAGTGCAGTGTAATGAAGTGAACTCCTGTTACTCGCCCCAGCTTCTGCCAACCTGGCAGTTCGAAAGCATGTAAAAATGCAAGTAAAAAAATAGGAACCACTTCAGTGGGAAGGTAACAGCGCTCCGTGTGCTTTAGGCATCTAGTCATGCCGGCCACATAACCACAGAGATGTCTTTGGACAGCGCTGGCTCTTCGGCTTAGAAACGGAGATGAACACCGCCCCTAGAGTTGGCTCGACTAGCACGCATGTGCAGGGGGAACCTTTACCTTTACTTTGCCTATATATTGGCTGCCTCCTAGCCCAGGTGCTCAGACAGAGAGGCCCAGTGTGACATCTCAGATCAAGATGAATTGGCACAAACTCCTGATCCAAGATTGTTTTATACCATTTAATTTAGTTTCTTCCCCTGCTCGGATGAGCACAGCTCTGGTTATGGATTTCTATTCTAATGTACTGAAGCAGGCCCTGAAAGAAGCCAATGAAGCAGATGCTGGAGCTAGAGACGGCGGGGATACTGATCAATAGACGAGGTTCTGACCTCGGTCACTCAGCCTCTGCGATGGTCACTGTGGAAAGAAAAGAAAGGGAGGGAGGGGGAGCCCCACACTTGGGCTGCTTCCAGGAGGAAATTAAACAACGGGGGACTCTTGGCAAACTCCCACCCCCTCCCAAAAAAACAGAAAGCAAAACTCTTCCTTTTGTTGGACTCAAAGCGATCTCCAGTTAACCCCTTAGGGAGAAAATATTGCCCACATATTACATTCCGTCCAGATATCAGATCCCCAAAATCAGCTTGCCTAACCTATTGTCACAACCCTAAGAAAGAAGATAGTAATTTTTTTAAAAAAAAATCGACGTGAATCTTCTTCCGAAATGTAACATTTGCAATCTCATTTATTTATTAGATTTATATGGCCACCCATCTTGCAAAAACGGGACTCCGGGTGGGGTTCAAGTAAAACCGTTAAACAGGGCAAATGTAAATACGGTGTTTTGTTTATGAAAATGATCACTTCACTGTCAAAGGCTTACAGCTCGTTTTCATGATTATATATATTTACTTTTCAGATGAGCACTATTCACGTCTAAGACATGAACCATCTTTTTACAAAGCACTTTGTAGTTTATTTATTGAGATTTATATCCTCTCCTTCCGCCCTCAGGTTTTCAGGACGGTTTCCAAAATTAAAATAATATTAAAGCATGACATTGTTTTTTATAATATGAACAACCCAATGATTCTAAAAACATTTAAAGTCAAATCTTAGTGAGCATCTCATGTTTTGGGGAATGCTGTCCCCGCCCCCCCTAGAAATCCAAGAGGAGGGAGGGAGTCTTTCTCACAGAAATTGAAAATTAACTTTTTAAAATAAATAAATAAATAAAATCTGCTATTGGTGAATAGATAAACCTGTAAAGCCGAAACCATCAAAATGCTCTCCCCAGCAAGTTCTCTGGCTGTCAAGGGGTGATTACTGGGTCAGAAATCTACATTTAAAGTTATGTAAGATTCTGTAGGGAGCAGAACCAGCACCTTAAAACTGGGCTGGATGTATCCTGAGCGCCAACAGTAGTGGTAATAATGTACCTCTTCCAACCCACATACTTTACTGGTTTTATTTTTATTGCTGTAATGTAAAAGGGAAAGAAGAAAGAAAAAAAGGAGAGGGAAATAAAAGCATACAGAACAAGGAAAAAGATTTCTCTCCTTCAGATAACCAAAACAGAGAGAGAAAAAAAGAAAACCCTGAGAAAACAGGATACAGACATAAATGACAAAAGATATGTAAAACTGGTTAAGTTTTTACATGACAAATTACGCCTTGCTGGCATGGAATCATATTGATCAATCTCTCCATTAGAATGATAGACAGACAGTTCAAAGAGAGCAAACACTTTCCTGCAATCTAGGATTTTAAGTCTAGAGGAATCACTTCTGTCCCAAAAGCCCATATGCCACTCTGCCCATACTGTTCTGCACTAGTTGTCTTCTCCAAGTGGTCTTCAAGGGCAGCCCAACACAGCATGCATTACAGTAATCCAATCAAAAGGTTGCTGGAGCATGCACTGCTGAGATCAGGCTATCTCTTCCTAAAAACAGTTTTAAAAAAACCTTCTTGGAACTGCCCAAAAGACTATGCTGTAAACAGGAGATAGAGGGTGTCGTATCCGCCCCCCTCCAATTGTTGAGAGAGGGCTGTTCAATTTTAATGTAGATGGTCTCCTTGATTCCTCTTTCAAACCACTGGTCCTCTGTCCAGAATGTGGACTTCTCTCTTCCAAAAGATTCCATACACATTTGCACCCATTCAGGTGACCCTGAGGGCACAGATAAACCCTTCAAGTGGCCTTAAGGATTCTCAGAGTGCTAACAACCAGATTACTACAAGGAATATAAATCCTTCCATTTCCCTCCATCATTCAATCATCACTGAAGAAGCTTCTTGGATGAGAAGTGAAATATCTTTAAAGAAAAAAAAACAAAGAAAGTGCAGTTGCCTTTGAAAAGAACGTTTGGGACAAGTTGACTCAACAATTGATGCTATGCATAAGTGCTGCTGGTCACTGGAGGCACAAGTGTCACAGGCATCCGTATGACACTTTAGGAGCCGTGATGGTGCAGTGATGAGATTGCAGTATTGCAGGCTAATTCTGCCGACGGCCAGCAGTTCGATTTTCAAACCGGCCCAAGGTTGACTCTGCCTTCCGTCCTTCTGAGGTCAGTAAAATGAGGACCCAGATTGTTGGGGGCAATTTGCTGATTCTGTAAACCACTTAGAGAGGGCTGTAAAGCACTATGAAGTGATATATAAGTCTAAGTTTTTTTGTGATTGCGACCCAAGAGCAGCTCCAATTCTGTATTTGGATCATAAGGGGAATACCAGCCCATATGGTTTAATCCCAATTCCAGTTATCAGAGTATTTTCTTGGGATTCAGCCTAAGTCCTCATCTACTTTGTCACAGCCTGTAAGGTCTAATCCAGTAGTTTGGTGGCCTCTTCTGATTTCGGTGAAAAAGAGCAACAAACTTGACTGATACTTGTATTTGATAACACATTGCACTAAACTTCCAGATGATGTGATGTCTACCAACAGCTTCAAAAAGATATTAAACAACATCAGAGACCAGAGTGAGCATTTTAGAACCTCAAAGATTGCCAAGTTGGCTGAACAAAAGTTTCCCAGTAATGTAGGTAGGCATAAAACCACCATCATAAAGTCAACCCAATAAGATGTCCCCGTCCACAATATCAAAAACGACTGAGAGATCAAGAAGGATCAATGGGTTAGCAGTCTTTCTACAGTACATCTTCTCTGAGCTGGTTGAGATGATCTCCTTTCTCCTTTCAGATGCCAACTACACCATTTTTCATAATTATAGAGACAAAGTGATATCTCCTAGATATCTCTTAACTTTGGCACCAAGAGTAATATGGGTTTGAGCAACTCTGCCTATCAAAAGGCACCATAAACACATTGCATTGCTTCTCTGAGTTGGGACCCAACCAGGCTCCCATATCGACATCAGCCAGATTTCTAACTATTGATAAAAATTTTGATACATGGTTTATTTTGGATGCAATAGTGAAGGAAAAATGTCACCTAAGTCTCAATAGTTACAAAAAATGGTGTAGTTTGCATCTGAAACACAAGAGAAAGCTCCAGGATTGTCATAGGGTCCCCAGCATAGCTACTGCAGTTCCCAAAAATCACAGTCTTGGAATTCTCCACTATAAACAAGAGATCATCTCAACCAGCTCAGAGAAGATGTTGGGCAATAAAATGGATAGCAAACCCTTATTCAAACAATAACATCCAGAATGCAATGTCTTGTTTTCTGTTAAGGGAAATGGAATCCCAACATAATGATTGTAACATTAATCTTTCATGGTCCTCCAGGCTATCTTATAGGCAGTCTTTCACGTTTGAAGAAGACCCACTGTTGTGCAGTTCATTGGTGGACACAAAGGTGGCTCTTCAGTCCCAGCAGGAAGTGGAAAACCAAACACAATGGGAGCTTTGGAAATCCATTGTTGTAATAACTGTGGATGTTATTTTGTGACACTGCTCATGATCTTCTATCAGTTTCTGGCGGTGTCTATCTTCAAAGCTAGTGGAGGCATCATAGGAAATGGCTCATCAGTGGCTTCTGTCAGTAGCCACAGCTTCCAGTTTCCTTGGTTGGATAACACAGTGGCATACGAGTTCCTTCACAGTTTGCATTGACAACCTTGAGGCCTTTTGTCAGCCTTCAGTCCATTATAGAGCAGCTGGTGAGGTATATGATGGGTAGATATTCTGATGATATATCCCACCCACCTCTGGAGTCTTGATAATCAGGGTTTGCATGATCCAAATCTCCAGGGTGGAGACACTGCTTAATATCAAATTACAAGGATGGAGTGAGGAGTACACATGTGAAATTTCCCAGCTATTTGATGTGTCATTGGTACAAAATCCAGGATTCATTCATATAGGAGAGAAGGGATAACCACAGTTCTATAGGCATTCAGCTTGTGGAGATGACTACTTGTGGTTAAGGCACCACACTAGAAACAAGCACTTGTAAATTCAAGTTCTGCCTTCGCAAAGAAATTCAGCTGAGTGACTTTGGGTCAATCACTCTCTCTCAGTCCAACCCACCTACTAGGGTTGTTGTGGGAAAAATAGAAGAAAGAAGAATCATTAGGTATGTTCACTGCCTTGAGTTGTTTATAAGAAAATAAAATAAAGGTGGGTTATACATACATACACACAGTAATCAGACCTGGAAACAACCCTAAAGAGGATGTATTTCCTATATGGAAAGGATAATATAACATCGTTTTGCATACCTCCTCATTCTACTAACCCTGAAATAATGTAAACATTCCATCATTATATTTAAAGCCAGAAATATTTAGCTCTGTAAAGACCAGCATGAGGAAACAGCTGAATTAGTTCTAAAATTCAAAAATACTAATTAATATCATGATTTCTATAAACAGAACTTTGTTCACATTGTATTTGTGGATGAGAGAGATTTGTGTGTGAAATCCTTTGAGTTATTAGTAGGAA
Source organism: Pareas carinatus (assembly GCA_032468095.1). Taxonomy (NCBI): domain Eukaryota; kingdom Metazoa; phylum Chordata; class Lepidosauria; order Squamata; family Pareidae; genus Pareas; species Pareas carinatus. Next base: position 266,696 of record JANHFO010008959.1, on the reverse strand, counting down.
CATGCTATTAATGGCAATTTTTGCCAACAAATAAACCAACAGCCAAATGGAACATTTTAAAATGAAATAATGTCTATAAAAGTTGTCCTCACTATAAGTTTCATTTGTCTCATGAAAATTTGGTATTTCCTCACCGTGACGTGCCGCCATTTAATCATGCTAAAGGGTGACACAGAGATCCATTTTCTTGACAAGACGGTTGATCACCCCATCACAGTGAGAAAATTAATAACCTCAAATGGCTGTGTGTGAAAAATAGAGGCTGCGCTAGGAAGTGGGAAGGGTCTTGCATTTAAGTTGTAGAGAAAGTACATTCTCTATCTGCAAAGTATATGGAAGTGACAGATTTCTTCATTTTTTTGCATTTTTTTTAAAAAACAAACAAACTATACGTTTTGTTTCCATGTTGAATATTTCATGTGAAAAGTAGTAGGGGAGGCACGATCAAAAGATAAGGATGATCTTATCAATTTAAAGCATTATAAAATAACTTCAAATACGTTAATTGGCTTTGTGCAGTTTCAGGGTAAAATTAATTTCATCCTAGCTTACAATAAAATGATTAAAAGGCATATTAAGTCCTACAGGCTTAACTGGAACAAAATCAATGCATCTGGACTGAGGCTAAAGGCTGTTTCATGGGAGATGAACTGCTTCAGATATTTCACATCAGCTATTAGATACATAATGAGGAGCTAGTGTTTCATTAGATATTAAAAACACAAAGTTGTACATGCCAGACCAGTAATTATAGAAATACATTTTGGGTGTTTAAGTAGATAAGGTTTTTGTTTTCAGACCACAAAGCTTACCAATTAGTGACTAACGTATTTAGCCTTCAGACCTAAAGAAACCTCATAACCTACAGGAGGTGACCAACACATCTGAGAACACTCCTGAGCCTTGTTATTTGGGGAGGAATCAGTTTTGACTCAACCTGGGCAACGCAGAATGGCTAGAGTTTTGTTCCCCTGGATTCAGATGATATATCATTTCTGACTCTGAATAGGGATTGGATTTGTCCAAAATCTGGGAGTCCTAGGCTCATAGCTCTTGCCGGTGGATCAGGTAACAGTCATGGTTGGTAGGTCTCTGCACAGATTTGTCTGGTGCACCAATTGTGCTCTTTCCTGGAATGGGAGACCTTGCTTGTGGTCACTCATGCCTTGGTCACCTCTTATTTGAACTACTGCAATGAACTCTACACGAAGCTGCTGTTGAAGGCCACTGATCCAGAACATGAAGCTGCTGTTGAAGAACTGATCCAGAACATGGTAGTATGTATAATTATGAGTACCTCTAGGTTTACCCCTACAACACCTCTGCTGTGTGAGGTGCATTGGTTCCCAGGTTCCTTCCAGATGCAATTAAAGTGCTAGTTATTATCTTTAAAGTCCTATATGGCATATGGCCAGTTTACCTACGGAGCCATCTGTTCCTAAGGACATCTATAAAACAATGGCAAGAATTATGGTTTCATTCTTCTTCTTCTTCCCACCAAAAACAAAACCAAAGGCAAATGGAAAAAGCGTGCAAAAATGAAAGCAGTAATGTGGAAAACGATGCACTTCCTATCCTGATTCCCGGTATACATTTCAATGTGTTACAATGCCGGGAAAGGATTTTAATGGTAAACAGATATAAATTATCTATCAATTCACATTTGATAGATAATTTTATTGCAGTCATAACCTTACTTTGGCTGTGTAAGTCCATAAAAAAGTGTCTCCCATATCATTCATTGAGCATATCAATGAAAGGGGAAAATGGAGTAGACTGCAACAATGAGGTTAAGTTAGCCAAACTTTGAAAGATGTCATCAATATATGTAGAAAGGAACAATGACATCATAACAGAAGAAGCATTCTCTCCTATAAAGGGTATTTTATAATATTTTAAAATATTGCGTGTAATCCATTTCTATATCTTCTATGCATATCATCTGAATCTGTATCCATCTATACCTCTACTTTCTAAGGAAACTTTGGTAACTAAACAGAAGATTATTCATTACCTGAAAACCATAATGGCTAAATATTAAAGGTTTTGGTGATATTACTAGATAACCTATCAACATGTCACTGTTAGTGCTGCAGAAAAGATTAGTCAAAAGACCTCAACTCAGAAACAATGATTGGAAGACAATATATAGACAAATCTCAATCATTTACATGTCTATGGAGATTCTCTTCATCCAGGTCATGGCTGTCTCAAAGGTGCTTTTCCACAAGGCAACTGGACTTTCTTTGTTTTTGCTTGAAGAGGTTTCGCTTCTCATCCAAGAAGCTTCTTCAGTTCTGACTGAACAGTGGAAAATGGAAGGATTTATATTCTTTGCAGTCATCTGGTCGTTAGCACTCTTTCTGAGAGTCATTGAGGCTTTCCAACTGGCCTCAACCACTCTACCAAAGAGCGCTAACGACCAGGTGAAGAAGCTTCTTAGAGAAGCAGAATGTCTTCAAGCAAAAACAAAGAAAGTCCTTTTGAAAAAGCACCTTGTCATAAGAATGCATTGTCATTCTTATAATAATGAGTTGATAAAGGAATCATAAAGTTTTAGTTTAATTTTATTTATATTTCTATACCGCTCTTCTCCCCGAAGGGACCTAGGGCGGTATGCAGCCATTTAAAATACTTCACAAAACATATAACTAACTTTTAAAACACATTAAAATCATTATACAGTGGCTGAATTTTAAAAAAAGCCAAAAATCTAAAACCAATTTCTACTGAAACTTACAAAATTTAAGATATTAATTTTTTTTAACAAGGAGTAGGTGTAATTAGGCCAAACTGGCCTGCATAAAGAGATGAGTTTTTACAGCACGGTGGAAAGCACGGAGGTCCGAGATAGTTCGTATCTCTGGAGGTAAGTCGTTCCAGAGGGAAGGAGCTGCCACAGAGAAGGCTCTCCCCCTGGGCGTCGCCAGCCGACATTGTCTCGCTGATGGCATCCTGAGGAGGCCCTCTCTGTGGGAGCGTACAGGTCGGTAGGAGGTATTTGCTGGTAGTATGCGGTCCTGTAGATAGCTAGGTCCTAAGCCATGGAGCACTTTAAAGGTCATCACCAACACCTTGAAACACACCTGGAAGTCTACCGGCAACCAGTGCAGGAACTTACTACACAAAATTAGCTTTATAAAAATGCAAATTATTAAATATTGTGTATCAGGTTATTATGATTTCATGTGTACAACTTACAATATTTGAAAAGGAAATAATTGAAGGAAATATTGATATCTTTCCATGCTGGACAGTTTGAAGGCTGTTTGATATGTCTTCTCCCTATTTTTCACAAAACTGTTAAGGTTTTGATCTTTCAGGAAAAAGCACAATCTGTTTCCATTTTTAACACCGATGAAGTGGGAAGTACCAATCGTAGATATTAGCTTAGAAGTGGTTCAGTGCAATAAGTCTGCATAAAGGCATTGCTATTTGCCTTTTAATTATTTATACAGATGTAACACTATCCACTGACCTGAAGTACTGGAAGTTTACTGTCTTGTCATCTGTGAAGTGCAAAGATTCCTATTATGCTACTTTTGAGATAAAACTGCACTTCATCATTCACTGTGTGTACTTGATAAAGAGCATCATCCGTAGTTACAAAAATGTAAGATGCATACCCGGATGTGTGAAATACATTATTTCGGGTCTGCTTTCCTCTATTTTGCATCACCCAGCCAATAAAGTTAAAGAAAAAAACAAGATCAATACACAAGATGTTCATTCTTATACACAAGATCACCCTTTCCAGAACATTTGAATGATATCGAGTTTACTTTAACATTTCATCTTAGTTTAATATGCTCAAGGTTCCAGACACTGGTTTGGTTCACAGTGCTATGCTCCAATTAGGAAACTCTCTCTGGAGGGAAATATAATTTTCAGTTCTTCCTAGTTCTATTGATGGAATGCAGGAGATAATTTTGATTTTTGATTGATAGATTGGTTGATGGATTTAGATTTTTTATTCCTGCTTTTATTGCTTTTATAAATAACTCCAGGTGGTGAACATACTTAATATTATTTTCTCCTGCTATTTTCCCCATAACAACGATCTTCTGAAGGGATTTGGGCTGAGAGAAAGTGACTGGTTCAAAGTCACCCAGCCTTCTTTCATGCTTAAGGCAGGACTAGAACTCACAATCTACTGGTTTCTAACCTACTGCTTTAACCACTAGAACAGAGGTCTCCATCCCATGCTTGCTGAGGAATTCTGGGAGCTGAAGTCCACAAGCCTTAAAGGGACCAAGGTTGTAGACCTCTGTACTAGAACATTCCTCCATATCCTCTGATAAAACTAAATACGAACTGGAGGCTGTATGGATTGGCTGGACTGCTTCTGTTCAGAGGGACCTATCTTTGGTGAAGCAAACTAAGGATCCAACCCACTATCAAATCATATACGCCAATATGAATTAGAAGGTTTTTCTAATGTAAGAATAATTTTATTTTTATTTCACCCACTTTGGGTGAACAATAAAACATGGACTTTGTTTTAAAAAGAGAATACATTTTTATTTTCTTTTTTTCAAATAGCTGAAGCCACAAATGTTTTCACAGCGGTTTGCAGTAACCATATGTACCAAAGATACTGCTTTTTCTGCTGCAGAGTTGAAGCTATTCTAAGCCAATAGTATATTTAAATCCATACCAATTAAATCAATACAGCAGCGTTCCCTTCCAGGTGAGACCAAATAAACCTGTCTGAAGCCCTGAGAAATAGACTTTGCAGTATATTTTGAGTGCTAAATGCCTTTCAGTCCACAGATCTGTCATTAAATAATCATTAGCCATCATTCATTCTTCCTAAAAAGCTTAACATCTCAACTTGTCCACTAAAGTATTAGTATAGACTACAAAGTATTCATTAGGTTGTAGGGAAGTGAATACACTTCACTTCAAAAAATGTACTGCGCACAAGGATTTGCACATAATGTTCCTCACCTTATTGCTTTTCAAGTTTTTTTTAATTTGGTTCTCATTCATGGAAGGCTTAAAATTGCTGGCAAGCTTTTATAAACAAAGTATCCCTTATCAGCAGCCTTGTCAAGATATAATACTGCAAATTATTTTTTTTTTAAAAAAACAAAACATTGTTTGCCCATACATTTAGGGATTACAGTTTGGTTCCAACCTTATGTAGCTCAAGGAGTTTTGATCCTTTGCTAATTCCAGTTTTTGTTAAATTTTCTGAAAACAAATGGATACTACAATTAATGAAACGATATCCATAGTATTTTAATGAGAGTCACCTATGCCAGTGATGGCAAACCTTTTAGAGACCCAGTGCCCAAACTGCAACCCAAAAGCAACGTATTTATCACAAAGTGCCAACACGGCAACACGCCCCCCGTGACCATCAGTGGCCCCCGTGCCAGTTGGTGCTTCCCCACCCCTCTGTGGCTGTCGGCAACCTCCTGCACCCATTGGCAACCTCCTGGGCCGCCCCCAGCTTCTGGGGCCTAAATGTGCCCAATCACAGGCCTTCCTTTGCAGGACCGCATTCTGCCAACCGATACCTCCCACCGACCCACACACTCCCACAGAGTGGGCCTCCTCAGGGTGCTGCCAGTCAAACAATGTCGGCTGGCGACCCCCAGGGAGAGAGCCTTCTCTGTGGCAGCTCCCACCCTCTGGAATGATCTCCCCCCCACTATACGAGTGATTGCTAACCTTCAAACCTTCCACCGTGCTTTAAAGACCTATTTATTCCAACAGGCCGGCTTGGGACAGCCGCGCCCTTGTCCTCCTGCCTTTAAGTTAGTTCATTTTAATTTTATTTATTGGAAATCATTTTATCACTCCCCTTTTAAATCAGGCCTTATTTAATTATTTTATATATATTTTAATTGTTCATGTTG
>JANHFO010008959.1:241606-254226 GCA_032468095.1 Pareas carinatus | reverse complement strand
TTTATCTGGCTGTTCACTGCCCTGAGTCCTTCGGGAGAAGGGTGGTATATAAATTAAATAAATAAATAAATATTAAACCTGGAATTAAGGAAAGACTTCCTGACAGTGAGAACAATTAAGCAATGGAACAGCCTTCAGAAGTTGTCTGTGTTTCATCGCTGGAGGTTTTTAAGAAGAGACTGGACAGTCACCTATCTGAAATGGTCTAGGGTCTTCTGCTTGGGCAGGGGTTTGAACTAGAAGACCTCCAAATTCCCTTCCAGCTCTATACTGGTTGATTGATTGGGAAAGTGCCTACAAACGTAAGGTAGGGACAAGGATTACCAATTAGGAAGTTACAAATTAGTATCAGATTTGCAGAAGATGGTATAATAACCGACTGAGTCCATTTAATGGCAATGTTTCTTTTAAAGGAGGAAATCCAGAGTGTTAACCAATGAGAAAAAAGACTTGACAATGCAATCCTGACTGTACAGCAATGCAATGTTGCGGGTTAATTCAAGAATAGGGAGTCCAATGGCTGTCTTTCAACGTGTTCAATTTACACATGGCTTTATCAATAGTCCTAGTGTTGAATACAGAACATACTCTATTTGGCTTTCAGTGAATTAAGCTTTAAGCTGTCAGTAAACAAGACTTTTAAGTTAATTCTGAATCACCGTGAATCAAGCTGAAGGTTGTAAAAGGGCACACTCACATGCCAGCATGAAAAAAGGCAGTTTAATTGCTTCTGAATAGCTATTATATGCTGCAATTGGCCTATTGAATCTTAGATTATCTATTTATTTATCAAAGTACAACCAAAACAGGTAAAAGAAGAAGCTGAATGGAGTAAGCTTTTATAAGATGGCTTTAAAGGGATAACACAGTCGTTTACATGCAAATATTGCAGCTGTCATATTAAAAGTATTTCTACATCATTAACATTTGAAGAACAGTTATGTTTTGAATAAAGAGGCTGATTTGAAATGTGTGCATCCAAAACATGAAGCCGATTAATACTTTAATTCTGATTATATGCATCAGATAAACATTTTCCTGTATTTTCCCAGATTGTTCAAATCATGTAAAAGTTGATGCAATTAATATTGTCTTTTGATTGAATGAGACCTTTGCTTAAGCAAGCTTATTAGAAATTTCTTAAACATAATGTTTTATTTTCTAGTTCAAGGAACAATATTCAAAATCAAAACAGTGTTTAACTTTTTCATTTACGTTGGAACACAATTTCCTCCACAAACTTTTTTTTTAAAAAGAAGGAAATTGCAGAACAAAGAGATGGAAATTTTAAAAAGCAGATAAATTTTACATAAATGTTATGACAACAACAGTGGCTCAAAAACTGTAATTCATGAAATTTCAGGTGAAAATAAATTGATATTTTCCTGTGCCTTTTAACTGATTCTAAGATATTTAATTTATTTTAGCCAATGCCAACAAACTCTAGGTAATGATTTGGCAATGCAGAAATACTTCTAAAAACAGTGCATATAACATATAACAAAAATTGGAACAAATGTGTTGTTCAACTGTTAAATCTTAACCAATTAGGATTATTTCATTTCATTTTCTATAATTTAACATTTGTTTATTTATTTTTCATAGTCGCAAGAATGGATATAATTGTTGTGCCTCGATCTCCTTCACTGGCTCAGTTCCCGGCTGAGGACTCAAATGAGGGACCCTCCTTCCTTGCTGAAACAGGCTCGGCCTGGCCACTCTCCCCCACAGCTGTCTTACCAGTTCCTCTAGCAGAGGAGGAAACTGAGCCAGAAGGTCAGGACAGTTGTGGGAGATCAACAGGGAGCAGGAGTAGAATCTGGCGCCAGAGGTTGTAACAGCCACACCAGATGAAAGTTTCCTGGATGCCCGGAAAAGGCGCAGGTTGCGTCGAGACCCAGAGAGAGGCAGCAGACCAGTCTATTGGACGTCGCCAGGGGCATGACAAGCAGCCCCCACCCTCAACGGACAGATAAAGGGCTGGCCTTCAAACAGTTGCTTAGCTCCAGCAACTGTTTGATTTTGGCTTCCGTTCTACATTCCTGTTTTTTGACCTCGATTTGGACTCTGATCATTCCTGGCTTCTTGACCCTTGGACTGTGGACATTGTCACTCATGTTTTCCTTAACCTTCATTCCTCCATGCTGTGAGCTTGTCTTCTGCGCCTATTTCTGACTGAAGGCTTTGTGGTGCTAATTAAGACTACTGTATTGAGGCCAGGAAAGGAAGTCTGTTAACCCTTTCCTGGCTCATTCCTCCATCTGGTCCCTCTGCCCAGAACAATAATTTACCTACAATGAAATATGTGAATACGGCACTTTCAAGGATTAAAACATCATCGATTGAATAGACCAATGATGGCTAACCTTTTAGACACCGAGTGCCCAGATGAGTCGCGGTTAATGAGTTGTGATTTGTGACACCATCATCCGGCATTGCTACTCTTTTTCTGAGCATGTGCATGGCCTCATGATGCCTGGTGCCACTACTCCTTTGTAAGCATGTTTAGCTCTGGGGCGATGGTGGAGCAACGTGGCTCGCGTGCTAGCATAGAGGGCTCTGTATGCCCACTGCGGCACACATGTCATAGGTTCACCAACACTGGACAATATAGCAGTGATGATTACAGAAATATCAGGTATCGAAATTACAAAGCAAAATCATACTCAATTCTAAAGTATAAGATCAGACTGGAGACCAACATAAAGAAATTAAGATCGGATTTAAGTAATCCGAAGAACACGAAAGAGCAAAAATTGAAGAATGCAAGGAACAAGACAAGTCTAATAAAAAAAATATTAGTTTAGCATCAGAAAAATTGAAGAAGCTCTGGAAATCATAAAACAACAAATAACAGCAATAACTGGGGAAATTGAATGCTATGAAGCATGAATCATCCAACTTAAGCAAAATCTGCTGCTTCAATCAAACCAGAGGCGATTCTACCAAAGTATACATGGCAATAGAAATTCTGAAAATAGAAAACCAAACAAAAAAAGGAAATAATATAGTTTTGGAAAGATCAATTGGAAAATCAAATAAATATGCTGGATGAATAAAGGAATCCTGAGGATGAAATTAATGAAAAAATCAAATGAAAGAACCATAAACCAACAGAAATATTTAAAAATTGACTAAAAACTGGACATTTCCTGGAAATGATCATTTTATGCTTTTGTCTCAAATACCTGACTAGCTTACAATCAATTATAGTTAAACAACATAATGAAATATTGCATTAAGGAGATGACAACAACTGGTTTGTAAATGGAAAAGCTCAGATTCATAAAGATCCAGCAACAGGGACAATACAGGAACCTATAGGCTGATAACATGCTTGCCTACAAAGTTTAAAGTGATCGCAGGGATAATAGCAGAAAACATTCAAGACTATTTGGAAGGAAATAACATCCTTCCAGCCGAACAGAAAGAAAATAAGGTACAAAAGATCAAATTCTGATTGATAAAATGATTTTGGGGAATTGCAAAGGCCAAAAAAACCCAACAGCCCCAATTTATATATGGTCTGGGTTGATTATAAAAAGGCATTTGATTCATTACCCCATAGTTGGATCATCAAAAGTTTGGAAACAACTGGCAACAGTAAAAACATTAGAACGTTTATAGAAAAAATACTGAAGTAGTGATAAAATATGGGCCTTCAATAGTAGGAGAAACATCTTGCAGGGTGACTCAGTATCACCCTTATTATTTGTCATTCCTATGATCTCACTTTCAGTGATTTTTAAGAAAACAATTCTTGACTTCCAAACATCAAAACATGCTACTAGAGTTTCACATTTGCTTTATATTGGTGATCTGAAGCATTATGGAAAAACAGAAATTGAAATCTAGACATTGACAAATACTGTAAAAATATTTAACACAGGTACAGCAACAGAATTTGGCCTAGAGAAACATAGCAATAAACTGGAATAAAATCATGAAAATTGAAATGCTAAAAGGCCAAACCATCAGGAGTCATCAGGACAAAGACCGCAAATATCTGGGCATTTTACCGCTGAATAACATTAAAAAAAAACCCGCTAAAGACAAAATTGAAGAGTGGAAACAATTGAATGGCGGACCATAGTTGCGATACAATACACTGCTGAAATTATTCACTAAACACAAGCTGAACTGGACTGTATGGGCCCAAAAACTATGTATGACATCTCCCATAAAGTTATCGATAGATTGTATCTGCCCCACAAAAGGAGCACGGCAACTCGAACGCTGGGCAGGTTAGCAAGCCCGTGTTTGAGACCCAAGAGCTGCTGTGGGGTGGGGTTGAGCTCCTAGTCATTCACTCCAGCTACTGCTGGCGACATGAAAGAAGCCCCCAACTGGGCACCCCCAGGGCAATGGTAATCCTTTCAACCGGGAAGTGCATCAGGGCAAAAAAAAATATATATCTGCCCCACAGACATGAAGGGGAAAAGTTTAAGTCAAACAAACTATTGAAGAAGAAAAACATATAATGTCTGATTACATAAAAGACAGCCAAGAACAGGCATTGATATGTTAAATTTATTAAAAATTGGAACATACTGAATGTACAGAAAACAAAACATGAATATTAAAATAATATGATAAATACAAAGAGAATGCTGACAAAGAAAAATATTAGATGGTCAATTTCTACCGAAGATTGAGAGGAAAGTGGGAAAAGATAAAACCTGGCAATGGATTGCAACTGGAACATTAAAAAAAGAAATGGAAGGCTTGATTTTGCCCGCTCAAGAGCAGGCTATTCAAACTAATGCAATCAAGGCCAGAATTGAAAAAATCATCTGATGATTCAAAGTGCAGTTTGCGTGAAGAAGAAGAAGCAACGGTAGATCATATACTCAAACCATGTCAAAAGATTGCACAAACTGATTAAAATCAATGACATATGCCGGTTGCCAGAATGATTCACAGGAACGTCTGTAGAAATTATTATATGCCATAATGAAAAATTGGTCGGAACATATAGCTGAAAAAGTAGTTGAAACTAAGCCTGTAGAATATTGTGGGATTTGCAAATGCCAACTGATAAAGCCTTTGCCCATGATACATCAGATTTAACAGTGGTTGAAAAAAAAAAGAAAGTGTGGATAATTGATGTGGCAATAATCAAGGGACGGTATCGTAGAAGAGAAGACAAAGAACTGGAGAAGATCACAAAGAATCAAGATCCCTATATCAAAGTCGAAAAAGTTTGGCACAATCTGCACGCAAACAAAATTTCTACCTGGCAATTCCAAAAGGTGGCACTGCTTGGATCTGCATCATACTATGCCAATACATGATGACATCCTAGGTTCTTTGGAAGAACTTGGTGTGTATGAAGCCAACACCAGCTAAAGAACTGCCAGCTGTGACTTAATATTGTTATGAACAGATAATAATATAAAGTCAAAGTATTTATTGCTTGTCAGTCACCAGATTTATTCAAACTACCGGTATATCTTACAGGCAGAAGTACATAACGAACTTCATGACTCAGGTACTACGAGGAGGAGGAGAAGTAATAATACTAATAAGAAGAATGAACCAGATTTTCCTCATATCCTTTGAGCGTCAGGCTTGTTAGCAGTGTAAAAGCTCTAAAAGTATAACTGTAAACTTACATAATCACATTTCCACATTACAAGCTAAATGAAAGAACAAATGTTCACTTGTGAAAAAAAACATTATTGGGCAACAGCAAAGTTCGATAATATTTCTCTTGCCCTTCTTTGATTTTATCTGCAATATTTTTTTAAAAAAAGAATCGCAAGTGCAGAGGGAAGAGCAAACCGAGCAGGGCCATATTCATTTACCACGGGGTCCAGAGGCCAGGCCGTTATTAAATCAAAGATTAACAAGATAACCTCTAATAGCCATTAGGTTTGGGCGGTGGCTTAAAACTGTGCAGTCACTTTCCTATCAAAAACACCCACTCTCTCATTTCTTCAGTCTACAGCACCCTGATTAATCGAAGAGAGAACAACAAATCTATAACAAGTCTATAGCCACTAACAAGTTACAGACTGTGCAGGGTAAAATCCTCTGTTAAGAGGCAGGCAACGCTGCCAGCTTCCCTTGGTATTTCATCACGAGATGCCATTTGCTGGTGTTCTTTAAAACTCAAAAATGTGTTAATGGTTCATTCCTCAGGAGAAAAGAGGAGATTAAGAAATCTGAACCTTGAAGAATGAATATCACATAGCAACTAAAGATTCTGGCTATTATATTGTATCGAACTACTATTGATCTTGAATTTCACACAATGTCACGGGTACAAATACTGAGAATACTGAAATAAGTTTCTAACCCTCACGTGATGAGGACATTTGGAAAATAACATGGGCCTTGCTTTCTGCAAGGGGTGGTGGTGTCACTGGATATAGTTCGTCCTTCTTTAGCCAAAATCTACATTTAGTACTGGGTTTCAGACTACTTTGTTGTGTGTGTGTGTGTGTGTGTGGCATTCTGACATGAATCTTAACAAGGATCGTTAAAAATAAAGGAGTGAAAGTTAACAATTGAAGCTATTTCAAACTACAGTGATGATCAAGGTATAAACTGTGTTTTTCCAGTGAACAAAATTCTTTTTTTTCTTGACTTATCAGGGCTTTCCAGTATATAAACATATTTAGACTGATACCAAGATACCTCGGGAATCTTTGTTTTAAATCCACAATCTTCCACAGCAGATGTGATCTTCCAGCACAATAGAATTATCAGTCACAGTGATGGGGCTGGTGAGATCTCTTAAGTAGCAGCTGGCCTACAGCTTTAGGACTCCTGCCCCAATAGGTTGTTTTTTAAGAGACCAGAAAAACATTGACTGTGGGTCACCAAAAATGACAACATTTTTGTAATTCTGCTTGTCCAATTAAACAAAGGAATCGGCATCATCAAGCAAGACTTAATTATATCTTCGCCTCTCCACCACACCCGATATATCAACAAGCTATTTAAGATCAAGGGAACTCTTCAAATCATGCAAATCGAACCAACCTCCAAAAATAGAAGCTGGGTTGACTTTAACAGAAATCTATGGGGCAATAGGATGCATTGAAAAGTAGAAAGTGGATCTCCCTAGAACTCTATCTCAGTTACAAGACAGCTTTCCAAAAATAAAGGACAATCAGAAGAAAAAGCAAAGTGATCCGGGTTGATTTGTGATTGCATTCAACTTGTCATACTTCGCTACAAAGTGGTCACAGCCGAGTGCCTAGGGAATCAGTTGCAGTCCACCAAATTCATTGTCTACTTCAAAAAATAAACCACATTTTTAAAAAATATAAAAATAGCTAGTTACAAACAAGTAGGCATCCCAGGTAGGATTTTTCTTTTTCCATTAAGATTCTGAAACCATGTATTGATTCAAAAGTTCTTAGATGGTTAATGGATAGAAAACAGAAGGTCATGACCTTATACATTTTACTGGACTTCAGTAAGGCATTTGACCAAGTAGACCACAACCTATTACTGGATAAGATAGAAAAATATGGGTTAGACCAGGGATCCCCAACCTTTGACCCACAGCCCAGGTCATAGACTATTTGCAACCGGGCTACATGAGTGGCGGGCGCTTGCAACCCCACTTGCACACACCTGCCCCTCCCGCAATACCGTCCCCTCTTCCCCTCCCTCCGTACTGGGTTGGCAACCAGAAAGGTTGGGGAACACTGGGTTAGACCATCAATGGATTCATAACTGGTTGACCAACTGAACTCAGCGTGTAGTCCTTAATGGAACTATATCCACATGGAGGGAAGTATGGAGTGGGGCATTCCAAGGGTGTGTCTTAGGCCCTTCAGTACTCTTCAATATTATCATCAATGATTTAGACAACAGGATAGAAGGGAAATTCATCAAATTTGCAGACGACACCAAGCTGGCAGGAACAGCTAACACTCCAGAAGATAGGCTCAAGATTCAGGAGGGTCTTCACAGACTTCAACACTACTGCACTATCTAACAAAATGAAATTCAATGGTGAGAAAAACAAGGTTCTACGTTTAGGGCAAGAAAAACCAAATTCACAAGTACAGAATAGGTGGTACCTAGCTTGATAGTAGCAACTGTGAGAAGGATCTTGGGAGTCCTAGTGGACAATCACTGAAATAGGAGCCAGCCGTGTGCTGCAACTGCCAAAAAAGCCAATACAGTCCTAGGCTACATTAACAGAGGGATAGAATCAAGATCATGTGAATTATTAATATCACTTAATAATGCCTTGGGAAGACCACACTTGGAATATTGGATCCAGTTTTGGTTGCCACAATATATAGATATAGAGTCCCTAGAAAGAGTGCAGAGAAGAGCAACGATGATGATTAGAGGACTGGGGGCTAAAACATACAAAGAACAGTCGCAGAAATTGTGCATGTCTATTTTAATGAAAAGAAGGACTAGAAGTAACAGGATAGCAGAGTTCCAATATCTAAGGGGCTGTCACAAAGAAGAGGGGGGGTCAATCTATTTCGCGAAGCACCTTAAGGCAGGACACAAAGCAATAGATGGAAATTAATCAAGGAAGAGAAGAAATTCTTGAGGGTTAAAACAATTAACCAATGGAACCACTTGCCTCCAGAAGTTGTGGGTGGTTTTTAAGAAGAAATTGGACAACCATTTGTTTCAAATCATTTGTTTGAAATGGTACAGGGTTTTCTGCTTGATCAGGGGGTTTGGCTAGAAGACCTCCAAGGTCCCTTCCAACTTTGTTATTCTGGATATTGACCAGTAAGGTCCAGAAAGCATACATGCTCATAAAATTTAAAACAGGGACACAGATTATAGTTCAGTTTCCAAAAATCTTCCTGGTTTCTTGAAAAATATTTTAGAAACAAAAATTGTTTAGCTGCAAAGAGCAAATTTACTTGAATAAGTATACATACCCCCAACACATTGGACAGCTAAATGTCAAATCTAATATAGAATAAAAAATTTAAATAAATAGAGCTATCGATATACATTGCTATATAGTTAAACGATATACTCTAGCCAACAAACTATATACTTTGTTTACTTGCATTTTAATTCTGATGCTTCCGACACGAATAAACTATGCCTTCTTTCTCTCCCTCTTTCTCTTTCTCTCTCTCTCTTTCTCTCTCTCTCCCTCCCTCTTCTTCCATCTTTCAATCATTTCCACAACTACCTTGTATACAGATTGGACTAAGTCACGGGTGTCAAACTCAATTTCATTGCAGGCCACTTGAACTACTCCTGCAGGCCACCCTCCCCACCTGCCCCTCCGCATGGCCATCAGCACCCCTGTTGTGGCCACTGGTGCTCCTCTGTGAACCCCCAGGATAACCGCAGTAGGGTGCGAGGGAGGATGGGGGGGCTGTGAGGTCCACCGGCCTGCTCGCAGCAGGCCGTGGAGGTGGCCTGGCTGGATGCCTGCTGGAAGTCTCAGGGAAGGCCATTGGGGGGCAGGGCCAGTAAGACACCTGCCAGAATGCTCGCAGGAGGCCGTAGGGGGGCATTTGCCCCCCTCCCAGTGGCCCCTGGCAAGCATCCCAGCAGGGTTATAGCTGGTCCCTGCCCCCCCCGTTGCCTGCCGCAGTCGTCCCAACTGGCCTTCAGCTGAGGTCCATCCACCACTGCGGCTCACACGTGGCTGGAGCTGAGGCAGCAAGGGCCAGTCCCTCGCCGTCTTCAAGGCAGCACCACGGGCCAGATAAATACAGGCCATGGGCCGGATCTGGCTCGTGGGCCTTTTGTTTGACATATATGAACTAAGTGATAACAACTGGTTCAAAGTCATTCAGTATGCTCCATACTATCCTAAATCGTATACTGTACTGTGAAAACCAACTGTATTTGTCCTTAAATAAAAAGTACACAGCACTTAACATAATTTCCTCTTAATACTTTGACTTCATAAGTAATAATATAAACGTTATCATTTTTAATTATCAGATAGGTATTAACGGCAACTTTTTTCAAACAATTAAGTTGGACAACACAGTTTCCAAAACAATCTCATTCTATTACGATTAAGAATGTGACAAAAACATGCAATCCTATGAAAGCATGCATTCATATTCTAAATATCAATGGAGATATCCATTTTCAGTTTCAGAGGTGTCAGCGTGGAATTGCAGAATTGCTCAAATAGGTTTGCTCTGCGCCTTTTCAAATGGCAGATGCTCAAGATGCTTTATATACAACTCATACTGTTTTGTCTACAAAATAATGTTGAGATGAATCATTTCAATTATTAAACACATTACTTTTTTAACTGTAATCCCTCTGACAAAAAACTCCCAATTTGCATAAAACATCTTAATTCCGTTTGCCCAACCACCATTTACACCACTTTTATAAATACCTATTGATCTAGGCTACGAAAAATAACCTTTTGAAATAAAATGCAGATTAATGCGACATATTGGAAACTACAAGGATTTTCCTTATTTAACATGTGAAAAGAGGCAACATTTGTTCTGGGCTAAGAAAAAAGAAATCACTACGTCAAGTATTTGACATAATACCCTGGGCAGGTTACGGTAGATTTTTAATTTTTGGGGGGGAGGGAAGGAAGAGGAGTGATTAATATCAAATTAAAAGCCTCTTTGATCTTGTCCAGGACAAGCTTCTGGAAGAGCCATTCCAAAATCCATGTTGACAGGATCCGTGGAGGGTGCTCAAGTTTGGCCTAACCTATTTAAATGAAGCCCAGCAGGATCTTTGTCTAGAAGCAGCTTCTTGGATCCCCATCATTGTTCTGAACAGTGGGGCTGTTGGCTTGTTTGCAGGGGATGACAGATGGTTTCATTTGTTGCAAGCTTCTATCCCTCAACAAATTTTAGGTAGACCCCTTACGAGAGGGAGGTAAGATGGGGTTGCACCTGTCATGCTTTGCTTAAAAAGAAGCCAACTAAAGGCGAAAGAGAAAAGAGGGTTGGGGGAGGAACAGGAGAAGGGGCTGAGATGGGTAAGCTTGTTAAGCTTTGGAGCCAACCAAACCAACAACCTTGTAATGTTTGTTTGATATTTAAACGCTATGTATTCTCACGAAGGAAGGCGAATGTACGTGTCCCAGAATTGTGTTGCGGGATCCAGTCTGGATAGGTCACTGGGACCAGAGGTGGGGGTGTATTTTTTGTATATTTTTATATTTGTTTATAATAAAACATAGTAATTATCCATCTGGGTATACAAGTCACCAATCTCAGTATTATCATATATATCAGTAATGGCAAACCTATGGCGTGCCACATTTATTTATTTATTTATTTATTTATTAAATTTATATATAAGAGCCCTCTCTGTGGCACGGGAGCCAGGTCGACCCAGCATCGCCTCAGAGCTGAGTATGTGGAGAAAGAGAGTAGTGGCAGAGGGCGATGACATCCCAGGGCCATGTGCATGTTCACAAAGAGAGCAGTGGCGCTGAGCGATGATGCCACGAGTCGCAACTCATCAACTACGGGTCGCCTGGGCACTCAGTGCCTAAAAGGTTAGTCATCACTGATACATATTATTAATCTTTCTTATACATATGATTCCTGCTTCTTCATTCTTCTTTCAAGCCATATATAAAATAAGTTCAAGATTTGAAAATAATCTGAGTCTTCTGAGCTTTCAGACTTATCCTGAAGCCCATTCTCAGGGGACTTCTCTGTGTGCATTGGGCTGTTGTGTGTGTGTGTGTGTGGTATTATTGGCAGCAGAAGGAATCACCAGCCGACGACTTAATAGCCAGCCATCAACACCCCAATCTACATCTAAACGCTACACATGACAGGCGCCATATAAATACCATGGACAGAACAACTCAGAGCACACAGAGAAGGTCCCTGAGGGTGGGCTCCAGCATGAGCCTGAAAGCTCCGAAGGCAAAACCTCTGGTCCAGGGGATTTTACCCAGATTGGACTCTGCAAAAAATAAAAATAAAAAAAAACCACTCAAGCAAGTCATTTCTGCAAGACATAGATGAGAAATCTCTTCTGCCCCAAACTCCATTGTATGGAGGGGGGTTTACATCAGAAGACGCGGATGAGCAGGATTTGATCCCTCGTCAGAAAGTCTCTGCTAGATGAGTCACAAAGCTCACTATGACCTGAATATTTGATAGGAACTAGGGAATAACACATTTCCCCTTAAATCTTTCAGTTCACTTCTCTGAACCATTGCAAGGACATTCATTTAGTGAGCCATTGAAAATTACAATGGCACCAGAAGAAAAGTGACTTATGATCATTTTTTTCGCTTACAACCACTCCAGTATCCAGCCCCATGGTCACGTGATCAAAATTCAGACGCTTGGCAAATGGACTGTATTTATGACAACTGCAGTGCCCTGGAGTCATGTGATCACCATTTTTAACCTTCCTAGCTGGCTTTCATCAAGCAAAGTCAATCGAAGAATCCAGACTCACTTCATGATTCCATGATTCATTTAATATCCACAGTGATTTGCTTAACGACTGTGGCAAAAATAGCAATAGCAGTTAGACTTATATACCGCTTCACAGTGCTTTATAACCCTCTTTAAGCAGTTTACAAATATCAGCCTATTGCCCCCAACAATCTGGGTCCTCATTTGACCAACCTCGGAAGGATGGAAGGATGAGTCAACCTTGAGCTAGTGGGACTCGAACTGCTGAACTTACTGGCAGCCGACTGT
>JANHFO010008959.1:181076-191729 GCA_032468095.1 Pareas carinatus | reverse complement strand
AAATCACCAAATGGGCTTAAAGCTACTATAAGACAGGCAAATCAAGAGAGTGAAAACTCTCTGACTTCAAAAAGAGAAAGAAAAAAATGGTTTCTGCTGATTTGTACGCTATCTTTCTTCAAACTCTGCAAAACCATCCTTTTTAATGCTTCCTTATTTACACCCCAAATATGTAGCCTCTGTTGTAAGTATAACTGACAAATAAATCACACCGGTAAGTTCACACAACACACTCAGCCATCCATGGCACATTATGGCATGGTGCAACATTATGTGAACCAATACATCTCAGTATGAACAATGTATGTATGCCTTTCATACAGAATTATTATTTTAATAAACCAGATATTAGAAGTTATTCATACTATGACCGCATAGTTTTGAAGAATGGCTTTTCAGAATTGTTTGGAGAACAATGGCAAACTAAACACTTTGAAAATGAATCTCTTCAGGACCAGGTACTTCGTGTCTTTAGCGGAGAAACCATTTAAAAACTGATGATTAAAAACAGCTTCTGCCAAATTAAAACGTCTTTAATTTTATGACAGACATTTTGTGAATTGCCGAGGGGGTTAATTGTTATTTTTTAAACGGGAAGGCCGTCCAAAGGTAGTCATAAACTTTATAGCTTCACTAATGCTTCATGAATCAAATTATCATAAAAAAAGGGCAGGCAGACCTTATGGCACACACCATTCTACAACCAGAGGTCAATGTTAAGATTTAGAGGTCACTAGCTGACACTTCCTTCTTGGAGGGAATTACCATATGTCATGCACAAGCATCTTTAAATTAATCCCACTCCTTTATTCCATTGCAGGATGACAATAGGCCCAGGCTCCAGAACAGATTACGCATTGTTTCCTGTATTGTATGTTTGGTTTTCATGGAGTGAACTACTTTTGTTACTCTAAGACATCTGCATCAAAATGGCTACTTCTATGATTTCCACACAAATGCATCACAGTGGCATGTGCAAACCGGCTAGATGCACTTCGTGTAAAGATAGAGAAAAAGGAGGGAGGGAGGGAGAGAGAGATAGATGGTAAAGGATTCAGATTGATAAATGCAAAGATCTTCCCTCAAATATGCACGTGAATTCCAGATTGGAAGTTGACTGTGCGATATTTAGGTTTTGTTCTTTTGTGATCCGAGTTGGGGGATGAGACCAGCAGCCTCTCTGGCTGTCACTGTTTATACCAATCAATGCAACTGAAAACAACAACAGCTGGCTTTCTATAGCAGGGCAGCAGCATCGGACTCTCCAGCAATCCGAAAATAATCACTGCACGAATCGATTGCATGCAGCCTCTGTTCGCCATGTCTTAAATGTGCTACAAGTATCAAAATTAAAGCCAGCAAAATAGTATATATATATATATCACAAAGGCAGCACCAAGTAATAGAGGGCTGATTAAGAAATACTAAGTCCAACAACTCATCTAAGACACAATTTTCCTTTAAAGAGACAAAGTTAAAGAGAAATATATGCAGTGTTATTTTCTATTACTTTTTTATGAAAAATAATGTTAATGTCCTTGATGTTTATTAGTCGATTGGAGAACAAGCAATTAACTAGAAGCTTAACAGTGTAACTTATATAACTTATATAATATATATATAACCACTCTAATCGCTTCATTTAAAACACACCCCACTGTTGGCAATTTCACAAAAAAATGCCACTGAAATTGTCTGTCTGTTTTTCAAGGACTTATATCACCATGCAGTTATCAAAATATTTACTTTATACTGAAATTTTTCTATCCACAAAAATCAAAATAAGTAAAATAAATAAAGCTTTCAACTGATTCAACGTTTAAACTGACTGTAAGACAAAACTATTTCAGTTTTCTTAATATATTTCAGGAAGAAAAAAAAGGAAATAGGAAATCACAGGAAATTCCTAGTTTGCTTCTCTTGTACTGTTTAGCATTTCAAATTGTGGAAGCACACATTGAAATAAAAAAGGGGAAAAGAGCCAGCAGAGATCCCTCTGTCTAGAGCACATATTGTTATACAGATACACAAAGAATGATGAACATTTTATTGTTAGATTTATTTGCTGCCTATTTCGCCACAGGGCTACTCTAGGCAGCTTACAACAATAAAAATGAAGAAATGAAAAGAAATGTAAACAGAACACTAATAAAGTAATGGAACTGATTTTTCTATTTCTATTTTTGATATAGAAAATATTCTAGAATTATTTTCTATAATCCTGCATCAGTACTCTGTTTGCCCGAAAATAAGACAGTGTCTTATATTGATTTTTGCTCCCAAAGATGCGCTAGGTCTTATTTTCAGGGGTTGTCTTATTTTTCCATGAAGAAGAATACGGTACACGCCATGTGCCCGACTCCTGCCCAGCGCGACTCACTGTCTAATTATGAGTCAGCCAGACTCCGTCAGGGCAGAGCGAGCAGCAGGCGGCAGCTTGTCCTGGCAGCTACGCGAGCTCTCTGATTAAAAGAGACCTCCCACTTCCTGTCTGCTCTGGCTGCGCTGCGGCCAACAGTGAGCTGCATGGCGGCGCCCACTGCTACGGTCCAGAGTCCAGAGTTACAGTAGCTTCAGGGGGCCTTATTATCGGGGAGGCCTTATTATCGGGGGAGATGCCTTATATTTCAGCGAGGCAAAACTGTAAGTAGGTCTTATTTTCGGGGGATGTCTTACTTTCAGGGAAACAGGGTATTGGTACTAACATCGCTTGGTTATTAAATAACCAATTTCTCATTTTGGATAAATAGACAATAGACAGACAAGTGAAGGGGGTTAACCCTGGTTAGAAAAAAATCTTGGTAATGAGGGTATAGATTCTATAGAACGAAAAAAGCAAAATTAGTTGCGCACATACTATAAACATACAAGGAATGATGAGCAAACACAATCACTTGTACGTTTGTATGTTTGTTGAGATAATTAGAGGAATAAATCTGAAAATTGTGAGGTAAAAAAACAAACAAGCTAGTATTTCTAGCTTTAGATCTGCTTAGTGACCACTTCCGCCGTGCTCTGAAGACCCACCTATTCCATCTGGCGGATCTGGCGTGGCTGTGCCCTTGTCCTCCTGCTCTTAATTTTTGGGGTTTTAGATGGGGTTCTTAAATATTCTTAGTAACAGGCTTAATTTAATTCTTTTAACAATATTTTAAATTGTATATGTATTATGTATTTTAAATTGCCTGTAAGCCGCCCTGAGTCCTTCGGGAGAAGGGCGGGATAGAAATAATAAAACATAAACATAAACATAAACTGTACAGGAACTAGAAACACAATGGTTACAAAGACATCTATGATAGCCTAAGTCACTACCCAAGGATTCCCTAAACAAAAAACCACCACCACAAAGCAATATAAGAAATCTTGCAAGATGGTTAAAACTTGCAAGATTTTGCAAAGAATGGCAAAACCATAAAATACTTAACATTATATTAGGGGCATGAGACTGCTGAAATCATGTGAGATCCCATGAGATTTTTGGGGAGTGGTGGGAATTATAAAAGATTGGAGAAGGGACTGTATTTGGGGCATTATCGCTGATTGCATGATGGTGCCGTAGACCAAAATCTAAACAATTCCTAACATTTAGTTGGCATTATATAATGTATAACATATAACATAACAAGTAATTTGCATGACATAAAAACTAACAGACGCTAAACTCTGCATCATAGGATCATATTGTTAACTTTCTGGCCTAACTTCAAATTAGACCAATTACCTGAGTGACCAATGACGTAGAAGCAGGAGCTTATGAAATATCTCCTCTTAAGGAATCATACTTAAACCAGAGAGATTTTTTTTTTAGAATGAACATTATTTTTTAACATGTCAATGAGAAATGTTTTATAAAAATAGTGAGCTAACCTTTTTGGTCAATATATTAATTTCATTTAATTAATTCATTTCCTTTTTGGAGAAGTGAATACAATACCAGAAAACAACTACTTTTCTGTCAGAGCAGTTGAGCAGATAGCCACAAGGCCTATTCGCTGATGTTTCATTGCTTGTAAAACTTTGATTTGATGAAACTTCAAACTGTCTTAAAGGTTTCTTTCATTATTAACTTGGCCCTTAACTGGTTTAGAACTTTCTATAATTAAGGCTATTGTATGATTATGTTCTTACTTGTTAGGTTTATGTATTGTTTAGCACTGCTTTTTGGATTTTTTAAATTTAATTTTGCAGAGGATTGCATTTGTAATGTTTACTATAGTTATTATAAATCATTTACATGCATGCAAATAAATATTTAAGTGGTTTTTTTTGCAAACGCTGTAAAAGTCTTCACTTTTTTATTTTAACTGCTTTAAAAAACGAGGACAGGACAACTTACAGCGTACAGGTGCTAAACACCAGAGAAAGACCATCTACACTAGGGGTCCCCAACCCCAAATCTGTGGACCGATAGTGGTCCGTGGCATGCCAGCAACCAGGCCACACAAAGTCAAGCCCCATTGGCGGGATGCAGGCAGCATGCAAAACCACACCCCCTCTGGTTCGCAGAAAAAACTTTTTCCATGGAACTGGTCCCTCATGCTCAAAAGGTTGGGGGCCACTGATCTACATCATCAGTAATAGAAAAAATGAAAGAGAACAGAACATTTTGAACCTAATATCCCCCCCCCCTTAAGGTTACCAATGGATTAAAAGGAACTTTAATTACTTTGATAAACATAAAAGATGGAATAAATCTTTAGCAAAAATGCAACATACAGTTGGATAGGAAGTAAAGTTCCTGAAATTGAGAATGGCCAGGTTTTTTTTAAAAAAAAATTATGAGTTCAAATATTGTACATAGAAGGAAGACTTATAAGAAGACTTTCATGGATACTAGTCATTTCTCACAACTATCAAAGACTTCAATTCAGTCTCATCGTCAAAGACAATATATTTTCCATTTCAAGGTTTGCAAAAGTGATTTAAACTCTAATACAAATTCAATAAAATGCTTATATTTCAGAGCTGAAACAAAAACGATGCAAACATGATTTGACTATAGTTTAGCTGTTTACAAATTTCTCAAAAGCCTGATGTTCATTACCCTGTTTAATCAGTCCTTGTGCTGTTGGATTAGCAATTGGAGCAGTACTCTTCATTCTTCCAAGATCAGGAGTCCCTGGTCTAGGTGGCCTACAAATAAAATAGTTGTGAATTTATAACTAAGTACATAAAGGAGATTGTATATACTTTCATGTTTGAGTCTAGAGTCTAGTGTCTTAAGAAAACATCTTAGAAATTCCCACCTTACCTACACTGATCTGCAGTACTTTTTTTCTTCCTTTTTGATCTTCTTTCTATCCATTTTTTTGCAAATCTTTACTATTTTTTTGAAAATATTTACTTTCTTCCAGAATTTCTTTTGCCCTACCTTGCGATGCAGGCAGATGAAGAATCTTGCCATACTTCTTATGAATGCTCTCATTAATAACTATTTAACATTTGAATGGCTTTGGTTGTGTGGAACCAACTCCAGGACTTTAATATTTTTAGTTCTGGATGGAATTGCACTACCTCAGAGAGATCTGGTACACAATTTGGGGCTTTTCCTGGACTGGCGACTCCTGCTCAATGAGCAGATGGCAGTTGTGCCTAGGAGACAACTACATGTTGTGTGCTAGTTGAGCCCTTTTCTGGATCAGGAGTCCTTGTGCTTAGTCACTCAAGTCCCTGCATGGACTATGGTAATATGCTCTACATTGAGTTACCCTTGAAGAGTATCCAGAAGCATCAGCTGGTGCAGAATGCAACAACATGGGCAGTTCTTCAGGCCCCTAAGGTGGCCCATGTTACATCACCGTTCCACAAGCTGCACTGATTGCCTCTTTGCTCCTGGGTTCAATTCAAGATGTTATCAAGGTTGCTATAACCTTTAAAGCTCTTCAGACTATCTCAGGCTATCCCAGCTCAGTCCGATGAGACTAGCAGACAATGGCAGAAGGGGCATGCTGTGGACTCTGTCAGCCGAGGGATTTTGCTGGTGGGGGGCGCAAGGAGAGCTGGTGGAAACAGAATGCAAAACCCTAGAATCCCAGAAAGTAGCAGCTTTGAGAGCAAGACAAAGTGCTAGAAAGGACATCTGAGAGCATTAAACCGATTGTACAGACAAGTGACTTTCAACAAAGTGCTAGAAAGGACATCTGAGAGCATTAAACCGATTGTACAGACAAGTGACTTTCAACAGAGGTGGCTGGGAAGGGCAGGATGAAATTGTATGACATATAGGACATGCATCCTGTACTATATCTTGTCCATATACGGCATAATATCAAATATAGTGTATGATAGGAAACAAATTTAGAAATAAGACCCAAAATAAATAAGACTTACCTGAACAAAAGATTCTTGGACCTCTGAATTTACTATTATTTTGGGTAAAGCTTTTTGTAAGGAACACTTAAACCCAATCCTTAATTGCTAGTTCTGCATTCATAACTTAGTTTCAATTCAACCAATACTTTAGCAAATTAAACCAATACAAGTATGGGGTCAGGATCTCTGGCAAATACAAATATATACAACGAAACCTCAATTTAATGGCCAGACCTAAGGGAGAGAATGCGTACGTCACTCCTGATTGTTCAGTCAGACACAATGAAACCCACGGTAATGACATTATACAAATGATGCCATTGTGGTACGGTATGGCAATATTGGTATTATTTTATACTCATTCATGCAGAAGATGGGAATTTTGCCTGTTGCATCCTGGACCGCTAAACCAAGGCTGCAAGGTACTATGGAATTCTGGAAGGGAGAAGGGAGAAAAAACAAGAGATGCAAAACTAGCAAACGGAATTGCTAAAGGTACCTGGCGGGACCCTTTTTCATATGCTCTCCAATAAAGGTTGCATTGGTCATGCTCATCAAGGTGTTGGCCAGGGAGATAATGGAGAGGAGGTGTTGAGTTGTCACTGCCCGTGAAATGCAGTACGTCCCCCGGATGGGTCGCTCTGTGAGAGATTCAGACTTTTCTATGTCCATTTCACTAGAGGGTACCTCCTCTACAGGGTCATTATACCCTGGAAGCATCAAAGACATGTGGCCGCCTCTTGAAAGCAAGCCAAAAGAGACAGAGCGGTGAGGCCTCAACATCCCCAGACGCTCACTACAAAGTTCATCGAGAACATTGTTCAAGCCCCAAGCATGAAGACACGACATGAACAGCTTGGCTGTGTCCATGGTTAGGTTGTACTCTAAGAGAGTCAACGGCTTCGATTTGCTAGACCGATACTCGAGGTCGCCGTCCTCTCTTCTTTGTCTGGATTCCTCATCCTCATCATCTTCGTCAAAAAGGCGCTCTTTTATGTTTTCTTTGATCGTCTCTTTGACGGTTTCTTTGACCTGCTGAAGCAAGACCGCGGCTCGTTTGCCAGCTAGGAAGGGGCTTCCTTTGTCAGAGCTGCCAGATGCTTTCTGCAAGTTCTCAGGGGAAATAAGGGCCGTGTTAGGCCTGGAGGCTTCCTCAGTTAGTAACTGAATAATCAGAGCTTCCACGTCAAAGAAGAGAATATGGACATCTGGGTCTGTTAGGTTAGTCTTCAGGGCTTGAACCATCAGAGAGTTGTGCGAATATTTTGGCAAGTTTCCCTTTAACAAAACACAGAATACGATTATTTCTTTGGCAGGCTTTTCTGTTTATGGGTTTGTACCTGATACAATATAAAACACCTTGGACAGAAACACCGAGTACAGCTGCCATACGCTCAATAAACAAATAACCCAATACAGTTAGAATGTTTGAAAATAACAAAATTAATAGTATTAAACTATTTTAAGCATAGGTACCACTAAATGCTCAAAACTGAGAAAGTTTTAAAACAGTAAGTATTATGTGTTTTAAAACCAAACCTTGGACATTACTTTCTTAATGCTTTTTAAACAGATAGGTGTTTTTTTTTTTGTGCTTGTGTGTTTGTTGCCTTTTTATATACAGTAACTTGCCCTACCAATGTTGTTGGGGATGTGCTCTAATCTTGCCTTAGATGCAAAGTCAGTTGGGTGACTTTGAACTAGTCACTCTTTCTCAGCCATAAAAAATTACAAAATTCTTGCAAAGAAAAGTGCAGGGAATCATCAGGAATTAGAAGTGACGAAAAAGAAATCACCTAACAGAAAGGTTTTTTTTCTGATAATAATAATGCATTGGGCTGGGGTTGGATATCTTAAATTCTGTAAGAATAGAAGACACTACTGAAAGTTAAAATGTATAATAGCTTTGAATTTCGTAGGCACCAACAGTCAGGGCAAGTAGGCTCACTCGTTTGACTGCCTACTCATTTTTACATCACTCATTCCCAGCTAACTAACACAAAGTAGCTCTTGATAACACCTTTTGCTAACTCAGTTATTCTCCTGACCCCAATGCCTGGGGAAATAGTCAGGTCTTCAAGGCTTTTCAAAAGATGAACAGGTGGAGAGAATCAGAGCCAGCTAAAGCTAGGTGGTAAAGTGTTTACAGAAAAAGTACACTTCCCAGATCCTGCCAGATGACAATTCTGATTGACAGGACTCGGAAGATGCCCCTCACATCCAAACTAATCAGGAGAGTGAGAACAATGGGAATAAGGCTGTTCCTCCAAAATTTGGGCCCCATGCTATCCAGAACTTTATATTAACCAGAACTTTGAATTGCACCCGAGAATCAGTAACGTGCATAATACTACATACCCATACATGCCCATACCACTGCATTTTAGACTAACTGAAATTTTAGATGTTCTTCAGAGGCAAGTATCGTGTAGATAGCATTGCAGTAATCCACTTGAGATGTGACTGAAACATGAAGAACTATGTGTAATTCCTTCTGATCCAGAAAGGAACACAATTGGTACAACCTCCAGTCATAGCTGCCCCCTATTCTTCTGTCAGGAGCTATTTCTCAAGGAGAACCCTCAAACTGTGCATCCATTCTGTCTGGAATAGTGCAATGTCATCCACCATTAAAGATGGAAAAATCATCAAATCGAGGATGCCCTAGTACTCAAAGCCAGTCCGTCTGGCTAGGGTTGAGTTGAAGCCTGTTCATTCTTATCTGGCTTATTTTTTAATTATTATTCAAACTTTTATACCGCCCCTCTCCGGAAGGACTCGGGGCGGTGTACAGCCAGAAATTAAAAACACAAACATACAATAGTTAAAACCCTTTAAAAACATTAAATATACTGGCCTCATTAGAAATACATATAAAATATCTGCTTACCATAGCCTCCAGATAAAAATTAATTTTAATGCTAATATTTATTATTTCAATGTTGCATTTGGTTGTTTTTAATTGAGTAAGCCACCTAGAGTCACCTTTAGGCGAGATGGATGGCATAGATAGACAGATATATAGAAAAGGGAAAAGGGCGGTATATAAATTGAACCATTAAATTAAATTAAATATAGATGGATGAATGGATGGATGATGGATGGATGGATATATAGATATTAATTAATTCAAAGTTTTAGATATAGACTGAGAAATTTAACACCAGAGATCTGCTTCCATGGTGGGATACACACCTTCCCACTATGCCTGGATTTTCTCAGTCTGTTCTAGAACATTTGGAATCACTCCAGAGCAGAACTGAGGATGCCTCTGAAACCCCATCTCCAATTCCCTGTGAAAGCTGTTTCACCAATGAAACTTCTATGGAAAATTGAAATAATTGAATTAAAAGGCATAAAAACAAAAAGAAAAAAAAAGAAAAATGAAAACCATGAATAGTATATTGGATTTTACTTCCTTAATAGTGATTTACACAAGAACTTTCTTAAGCATCTATTATAATATTAAATATTATACCCCACTCAAATATGGCTTCCTTTTAGTATTTTACCTTGCTAGGAAGATAGAAGAAGTTGATTTTTGGCTTTATTCTGACATTTGAGCTTTTTTAGTGTTAAGCTTGTGGGGAAACGATTCGAAGATGTATACTTGAAAAATAGTAACTTGTTAGAGCTTACTAGCAATCCTGTTTCCCAGCTTTACACATGTGGATTTCATCGATTTTAAACCTGGCTAAAATCTATATAACAGATGTGGTGACGGGTTGCAAATAAAAAATCTATATAAAATGTCTAAAATCTCTAAAACTATGAATCTAACAAAAAGTAGATCTCTAATGCCCTCTACTGTCCTGCTGTTAAAAAGCAAAATAATCCTTTCTTCAGAAGAACACACAACTTGTAAATCATACTTTATATATGACTGATGATGTTATTTAGTTTGGGTAATGAAACGTCTGTAAGGAAACAAGTAAGCTCAGAGAGCACCAAGGATCCCTCATCCTTTATATCTGATCACCTCCAAAAGCTAAATCCTTCCAAAAGCCTTCTGACAAAGTAAGAATCAAAACATCATAATATTATATATACCAGTGGTTGCCAACCTGTGGACCATGAGAAAATATGGGTAGTCCCGCAGGAAAATCTGGAGATTATTTGAATTTTTTTTATAGTTGCACGGTTTCTGTGTGTGTCTGTCTCTCTCTGTGTGTCTCATTCTATCTCTGCGTGTGTCTGTCTCTCATTCTCTCGCTCTCATTCTGTGTATGTGTCTCTGTCTTTCTCTTTCTGTCTCTATCTCTCTCTCTCAGGAACAAATATCATACTAAAATGTGTAATACTTAAAGAAACATCAATTATTTTGTAACTAACTAACTT
>JANHFO010008959.1:134191-144361 GCA_032468095.1 Pareas carinatus | reverse complement strand
TGAACAGGGATTTGATAACTGTTTACGTAAAGACTCTACCTTCTTGGAATCAGACTGCGATGAGCAGGTATTACAACTTACAAAAAAATAATTAGATTGTCTGGACAATTAAGTTTTTCAGTAAAGTATATGTTGTCATCTGTGTACTTATTCAAATCACCTACTCTTGGTTTTGATTTGGATGTAAACACAAAGGAACAAGTAACCCCAAATTTATGCATCAATGTGTTGTCTACCACGCATTTGACCTTTCTGTTATCAATCTTTTTTTTTTCCTTTCTTCCACAGTTGCTTATAACAGTAGCCTTTAATCAACCGGTCAAGCTTTATTCTATGAAATGTCAAGGACCTGATAATGGTAAGTTAAAAAAAAAAGATTATTCCTCAGGGAGAAGTTCCATTGAGTACTGTTTTTAATTCAAAATCAAAATTTATTGCCCAAGTGTGTCTGGACACACAAGGAATTGTGTACATACTCTATACTTACATACATACAATAGACATGCTGTGGTTACAATCATAAAGTACATAAGCATAAGATAGATTCATAATCGTAAAGTACATTCATCTTGTCATGTATATATAAGCTATAATGGACAAACCGCAATCTTAATCATGAATCCAATCACAATCATAAAATACATTCATCATGTCATCATGTTGAATAACCATTATGTCACAAAACACCTTCCTCATGCCATACTATGCATTTTTGTGATAGGTTTAGAACAGTTGTAGAATACTATTAGATATAGATAAATATTATTCTATGTTAATTTTAATAATCCAAATATAAGCTACAGTTTTCTCCTCTCTGTTCTGGTTCTCCACATTGCAGGACAGGGCTAGAAGAAATTAATTGAAAATATAATCAATGCATGCAGAACTTGGCAAAACAAAATATCCATAATCAGGATTTTATTTTGCCAAGGACACACAAGAAATTTCTCTTCAGTGAGCGTACATACATGAACGACTGTGATTACAACAAGGATACAATCAAAAATACATTCATAGACAATTTGAGTATATAAGCATAATCACAATCGTGTGTGTGTGTGCATGCATGCATGCATAATCATGATCATTTGTATATATAGACATAATCATTGCATATATAGGTATAATCAATTGTGTATATAAGCATAAGATACATTCATAGTCATAAAGTATGTGTAAACTGCAATCGACAAAGCACAGTCCCAGTCATGAACACAATTCGTGATCATAAGTACATTCATCATGTCATCTTGTATAAAGTGCGGACATCATGTCACAAAAACTCATTTCATCCTGTCACAAAGACACCCTCCGCATTAACACTATCATGTAAGTCAGCTGTTCAGTAGGTCGATAATATGAGGGAAGAAACTGTCCTTGTGTCTAGTTGTTTTGGTTTGCAATGCTCTGTAGCGGCTTCCAGAGGGTAAAAGTTGAAACAGATTATGTCTAGGGTGTGAGGGGTCCATAATTATTTTCGTCGCTCTCTTTTTGAATCATTCAGTGTACATGTCTTCAATGGAGGGGAGTTTTATAGCAATTATCTTTTCCGCAGTTCTAATTATTCTTTGAAGTTTATGTTTATATTGTATTGTTGCATTGCCAAACCAGACAGTTATTGAGGTGCAGATTACGTACTCAATGATTCCTCTGTAGAACTGTGTCAGCAGTTCCTTGGGTTGTCTGAGCTTTTCTGAGTTGTTTCAGAAGGAACATTCTTTGTTGAGCTTTTTAAATGACATTTTTGATGTTGGCTGATCTTTTTAGATAATGGGATATTATAGAGCCTAGAAATTTGAAGGACTCTATTGTTGATACATTATTGTTTGACATCGTGAGAGGTGATAGGATAGACTGGTTTCTTCTAAAATCAACTATCATTTCCACTGTTTTGAGTGAGTTCATTTCAAGGTTGTTCTGTCTGTCCCACAAGGCTAGTTGTTCAATTTCTCCAGCTTGCTTAAAGCGATTGTATTCCAAAGTTAAATAGATAAATTTGTCTTGAAATGGACCCATGTCACCTTTAATGCTACTTTACCTTTGAGTACACAACAAGCTTAATAATGTGCAGTTCTCATCAAATAATTAAACCATAAGCACAATCATGTAAATGAAACCAGATTTTGCCTTGAAAGTGGTATTCACCTTTCGTGTTTAGTTTGTCAGTAAAGTTATGCAAAAGAAACCTTTCAGAATAAAGTATTCCAAAATATCCTATTTCAAACACAAAAGCGTCTGAATTTAAAAGCCCTTTGAAACTCAGACAGACTCTGACTCACATGCAGTGCTCAATTAGCCTTCTCATGTTCAATGTAGGGGGGGGATCTCATGATATTAAGATCATTTGAATTGGCTTCTGAAAAGGACTGTGTTTGTATGATTATGATTGCAATCATTAAAATGTAAATGATTCTGATTGTATTTAAGATCGCAGTTTGTTGATTGCATCTTATATGTACATGACAAGTTAATGTACTTTACCGTTATGAATGTATCTTATGCTTATATGTACATGACAAGATGAATGTACTTTAGGATGATGAATGTATCTTATGATTGTAATCGCAGTTTATTTATTGTATGTATATAGATATAGAGCATGTACAGTGGAGATAAACTCCTTGTGTGTCCAGGCACACTAGCCAATAAATTCTAATTCTGATTCTGTTTTTATTATAGGTCAAGGTCCAAAATATCTAAAAATATTTATCAATCTCCCTCGATCAATGGATTTTGAAGAGGCAGAAAGGAGCGAACCCACTCAGGCTTTGGAACTAACACCAGATGATATTAAAGAAGACAGCATAATTCAGCTTCGCTATGTAAAATTTCAGAACGTTAACAGTGTAACCGTGAGTAAAAAGTCTTGACTTCCTTCCCAGTAAAGCAGTTGTGCCAGGTTGCGCAATATTGTAGCTTGAAACATGCACCGCCATCCTAGAACCCACATTCAAAATTAGCTGCAAGCTTGAGTCCTGCCAATCACGTTCTGCAGACTTAAAATTAAGTTATTGTAGTATTCTGTAATTTTAACTCGGTTTCTTTGAGCTTGGCTCTTCCGTGGATTGTTTCTTTATTTGGGAAACTTATATTGCCGCCTACTCCCTCAATTATTGTCATTTTTACATGTATGTAATTCATTGTTCATCTCTTACATTTTAGTTATTTGTCCAGTCTAATCAAGGCGATGAAGAAACAACAAGAATTGCATATTTCACATTTATTGGGACACCAGTTCAAGCAACAAACATGAATGATTTCAAGCGGGTAAGTTCACATTTGGATTCAAAACAAGAAACAATTATTTCTTGAATATTGTGTCATCTTATTACATACATTCAAAAATAACTGGCAAGGTTTTCAAAAAGAAAAGTTGAATTTGTTTCTTTGGAGTCTTTATTCTGTAAACAGCCAAAGAACGCATGGTTGCTATAAAAAGCTTATAATGACTGCTTAAGCCAGAGATTTCCATGATTGGCTATTTATTCCCTAAAGGCCAAAGTGAATTTGAAGAAAAAATGTAAGAAACCATTGAAGAAATAACATATTCTTTATTCACACTGATTCTTTGCTGCTGTTTAATCATTCTCTCAGCCTTCAGTGCATCATTTTTTGAGATTTCTCTCTGACTACATTTTTTTTAAAGTAAATACTTCTATAAAATGAATAAAATGAACCTGACCTTTTGGGACAGCAAAACTGGGTTTGATACTGGATTCCTCTTAGTTGTACAGAGAAGCCAGCATTTATTTAAACAATTTGTTAAGGCCTCCCATTGTAACTTTGGGCCAAATACGGAGGTTAAAATCACAAAATAATAATTAATACCCAAGACCCTAAACACCATCCAACTCATAATATAACCACATTAACCAACAGATCTCACCTAACCGCATGGCCCAAATATTGCAAGGAATTTAGTAATATTATGTAGCAACAAGCCTGCTTTTTAAATAATTCTGGGCTAACAATAAAGAAAAAATGGGTGCTTGTTAACTGTGATTAAAATACCTTAAACAATAAACTTTCTGAAGTGAAAGCAAAGAACAGGGGTAGCCAATAATCCTGACTTAAGGAGTACATTTAAACCTTTAAAATATGCATGGTGCGTGATGACATTATTCTGAAATGTTTGAGACTTACATGAGGCATTTCTTATTCAAAGGTTAAGTTTGGTTGTACATGTGTATCTACAAATGTCAGAGTTATGACTGATTTTTCTCTTGAAATTTTTCTTTTCTCCAGTCAATACCTTTCAGCCCTTTTTTTGAAAAAAAGCAGGTAGTTCTCTTTGATCCACATTAGAAAGGAAGTGATAGTTTGCTTCCTCTGGAAAGTCCCTCACTTAAAATTGATTCCCTTGGTGAATAGCAGCAATAGCTAGCAGTTGCTACCTGGAGTGATTATTACATAGCCTGTAGGCCTATCCTTAGCAGAGGCAGCTCTGGAGCTGAAGCTTAGTGCTAATGCTTTGAAAAAGAAAGGTAGAAGTAGCTGAGAATTCTACCAAAGCTCCTTTAATGATGTGAAGGAGGTTATAATTAAAGATGCCTCTTAATTTGTGGTACATAATAAACAGCAGGAAAGATGGTTGGAAACAAAGAGTAATTGAGAAGTTCCTGGGGCTAAACTGGATCCCCAGCTTAGCTTTGTCCTTCTCTAATTCTGAGGTATAGAATATCAAGTAGAGCTAATGTGAATGCAAGATGAGGATTGCATTCATAGTTGCACTTCAAAATATCTTGGCTATGTGGCAACATGTCATTAATTTATTTTGGTCTGTTAGTTCCACAGCCTTCTATAAACCTCAGTATGAGAGGCCTTAGAAAATCACTGAATCATTAATTCTGGAGTATAGGAATGAGATTCTTGTGTTTTGAGAATAACCCTGGGGGGGGGTTGTCCAAATTTCATTGCCCTTTTGTCCCTTTGATCCCTCTTGATCAATTCTACATCTACCCCCTTTCAGGACTATTAACCTGCCAGAATGAATTCATTTGCTAAACTGTAAGAATGAGCAAAATCCAACCATCTGGGAATATATCACTCAGGGGGACTTGAGAATCTTCCATTTCCTTTTGGACTGGGCAAACTACTCTGGATCATATTACTCAGGGACAGTGGAGGTGGGGGATTGAGATAAATCTTCTGAAATGTTCTGAAGGTATTCTAACCCTGAAATAGGTCTGATTTGTCCAGAATATGTGTACAACATTTCAAACTGCACTTCCAGAACTGCATGCTTCAGAGATGAGTTTGCAAGGTCCAGAGGAAAACAGAACATTCTGGAGTATTTTAAAATACAGTAGCTGATTCCATGATCAACAGATTTGTACATTGCTACCACCTGTGATGCTCATTGTACTCTCATTGTACACATGTTGTACAATGACAATAAAGGTTTCATCATTTTATTATGCTGCCTGCGGCTTCCTGCCTTAATTTGAAATGCTGGCTAAACCCCAAGCTACCATATAATAAAATTCTGCATAGAAAAATATAACCGTGGGTTTTTGAGGTGGTTATATTAATTCAGCAGTTTCTGGATCTACTTTTAAATAGCCCTTTTCTTACTGGAATATGTGACTTGGAAAGTTGATAGGAAAAATTTTGTTTTTGTATCTCAGTCATCTTTTCCTGGAAATTCAAATATACAGAGATTCGTCTTACTCCTTGCTACCAGTTGATGAAAACTTAATCCAAAATATCTCCAGTAAATTGGGCCTCGTTTAAAAGACCTGGAGCGTAAATGAATCTATATCCAAGGAAGATTTCTTCCATTCTCTCTAACCTGGGCATTGGTTGATCTACAATCTATAGTGCTTGTTGCGAATGTAACAGAAGAGAGCAAGTGCTCTGAAAACACCATGAAGACAAATCAGATATCAATATCTTGAGATTTAACTCACTCCTCATCCAGATTATTAAATACAGTTTAGGAATGCGTTGTTCACTGCATGCTTTTTCCTCATTGTGTACAAGCTTAAATTTGGAGAGGGTAGAAGAGTTTTTCTCATTTATGCTGAGTAAGATACATCACATCCTTCCTTCCTTTTTTGTTGCTTTCTCTTTAGCTTTGGCTTTATAATTATTAATTGTTAATTGTTAATAAAATGAATTAGTTGAAAAATTGCAACAAATTTTGAATTTTTAAATTTCTAATTAAATTTATTACATTAACATTTAACCAAGAGTTTATTGATTAAAAAATATTGAAATAATTTAATAATCTCCACACGAGGAAGAATTATAAAACTCCTGCCTCTCTCTTTGCATGTGAAATTCAGGTAGCTCTCCTTGGCATGACCTTTTCATTTTCCCCTGTTCGTTGGCTACTTATTTTCTCTGCTTCATCGTTAACACTCTATTTTATTATTTTTCAGCATTTCCCTGGCCCAAAGAAATAAAAATGCAGAAGATTTCTGTTCTTAAAATGAGCTTTCTTCCCACCACCCCTTTCTGCCTGCTCCCTCTACTACTCATTTGCACAGTTCCACTGCTTTTGGTACCATCAATTCCTGCTCGCCATCTTCTGGGACAGCTTTCCTTCCTCATTCTTCCTCATGGACTTTACCTTTGTTTTTACCATGCAGTTTTTAAATTCTTCTTTTAATGCCCTGTTTTGGTTTTGAAATGCCTTCCTCTTCTCTTAAATGCTTCAACATTTCACTTGATTCACACCATAATGGCATCTTCTGCGCCAGTCGTCACAGAGAATAATGGAAGTTGAAGGGTGCACCAATGTTCTTCATTCGCACTGGGTGATCTCTAGCTAAACCTTTTCCGACAGGATTTCAAGTTCCTACAGATCCCCTTATGACAGGGATGGTTCAACTTCTCAAGACTAAAATGATTTAATAGCATTTTGCTTGTCCTGAATGTATACGAAGCTACCTTAAATTGAGCTAAATCATCTGGTTTTGTTAGATCTGGCTGTCCAATTCTCTGAGCTACTTTGGAGAGCCAGACACTGGATTTCAGAGTGCTTTGGGCTGTCCCTTTGAGTTACAGGCCCTTCAAGGCATCAACTGGATTGAGTTCCTGTGATTCTGATTGCATTTTCCTCTGACAGTCAATTCCCTTTATCTATATTGTTACTTTCTGTGGCAAAATGTTTTATACGGTGTTTAACTTGCAATATAGCATGGCGGTTCTTTCAGAATATAACTGGATAGAGAGTTGCCATCCTAACCATCTGTGGTTTCCAGATATTTTTGGGACCATGCCTATCAAAGTATAGGCTGATGGTTTCACCAGCTGGGTATTCTGGGAAGTGTAGTCCTAAAATGTCTGAAGATTTGGGAGGGTCTTGTAGATGGATTCAAACAAGATAATTAAAATCTAAAAAAATGTACTTCAGCAATTGCTGCCTAAACAAGGAAGCTTCCTTCTTCCTTCCTCAGTATGATAACCACCACTTGAGTGTTTCCACTTAGCGCCAATTTTCATTGTTGGTTTAGAAATCCACCCTGCTCTGTGGTTCTTATTCACAATGCACCATAATTGAATGGAGTCTGTCAAAAAAACTGCAACTTGGGCATCGGGTTGAGAGCAATTTTTTAATTCCTTAATAATGATCAAAATGGCAATTTCCCACCCAGAATTTTAAGAGTGGGAAATTATTGAAGGATTAATTCATACATTTAAATGGGATTTGCACAATCCATAAGCAAAAAAAATGTGCCCAAATAATGAGTTAAAGAATGAATTAAAAGTAATGCACCGTTATTTTCCTTTATCATTATAAGTATGAATTATTGTGGTTAAGAATTCTCCAGATAGTTCTAACTGTGTTGACAAACATCAATGCTGAATTGTTTGATTTTTCAGATAATACACATGGGCCACTTGAGCATTTCCCCTTCTGAATGGTATAGATTATTTTTATGCGGGGGAGGGGTGGCTGATGCACCTCTGCTAACATCATAATTGTCTAATTTGTGGTTGTAACTATTTAATCTGAACCAGAGTACTGTGCTTTAATCAAAGCCAAGGAATAAATGTTTGTCTCACATTTCTGTCCAGTTTAATTTGGCTTTTTATAACATGCTTAATTAAATCTTAAATTGTTTTTGTTTGCCTTCTGTACTGTTACATGACATTTTAATTCTTTGTTAGCCTGAGTATTTTTGAGCACCAGTGTCTGCATGCCATTATATCTATCCTAAAGATTAGCCTTTTCTTTTTTTTAATGGCTTGTATGGTGAATTCACATATGTTCGATTAGGTCTCATAATTTCCAGTTAGCCATTTTTATGTATGGTAGGTTCCAGTTAGTAGATAACTAGCTTCAGCATTTTTCAGTATTAAGTTATACAAAATTGTTCTGTTTTTAAAGTGCCTTGTTAAATACTGAGTG
Organism: Pareas carinatus; assembly: GCA_032468095.1. Lineage (NCBI taxonomy): Eukaryota > Metazoa > Chordata > Lepidosauria > Squamata > Pareidae > Pareas > Pareas carinatus. The sequence goes on along the minus strand of JANHFO010008959.1, from coordinate 136,002 downwards.
TATGTGCGGGGAGACACATTAATGTTCGGAGCACACTCTATCAATTTCTATTCTCCCTCTGAACATGATGAAAGGTTGACATAATAGTAAACCAGGAGAAGACCAATGCAGTTCCTCAGTGTGATCTGCTGAGACAATCTCCAGTGACTACCAATGCTGGTGCGTCACCCAAAACATCAGGATGCACATGATTTTAATTTGATTTTAATTGAGTTTTAGTAATTTTAAATTTAGTTTTAACAATTTTTAGTCAGCCTTCTATATAATCATTTTAAGTATGGTTTTAATTTTGTTTATATACATGTTTTTATATGGCTGTTCACCGCCTTGAGTCCTTCGTGAGTAGGGCGGAATATAAATTAAAATATAAATAAAGATACAGACCTAACATTTTAGTGAACGCACACTGACCTATCAAAGGTTTAGATGCTTCCTCTTCCCCATGAGCATATCATAGAAGTTGCAGATCCCTACTGTAGAATTTAATCGTGTGAAATGTGGAGCCGTCGGAGAAACATTGTGATGCTATGTAGCATTAAGTTTCTGTGCTGCTTCATAGTCTTCTTCATAGTAAGAAATTAAGTGATGCACACTGAACAGTAAGCATCTGAGACTGAGCTCAGGAGGGCAGTTTTAATTTGATTGGTATCACTGTCATCATTCGAAGAGGGCCGTGCTTTCTTGGCTGAAAATTAAAGTTCTCTCATTGAATCCTCTGCCACTTTAGTTCTCATCTCTTACTAAAATATCTGTTGGGAAAGAGATTGCTGTTGCTTCTAGGTAGCTTTTTTCGAATGCGAGGATCTGTTTCATCTGCCTTTTCTCCCAGTGGTAACTTCCTCTTTCTCTGTCATAGGTGGTAGGAAAGAAAGGAGAAAGCCACTAAGATGCAACCAAGATGCTGGAAGGCCTTATCACAGCCAAATGTGGGATTTCACATAAACGTCAGCTCATGAAAAGTCACTCGGCCATAACCGGAGACTGTCAGTCTGTTCCGTTTTACTACCATTACAAATAAATCAGTGCATTTTGTTAATATGAGATTTCACTAAACGTGTTTTCTGTTGTAATCTTGGAACGAAAAATTTGTAAATAAAATTCATTAATTTTGTCAAAATTGCAGAGTGGAAGAATTGCTGTGTCACTTCAGTGATGAAAACTGGAATCGTACCTCCTGATTCATATAAGCTGAGTGTGTGAGAAAGAGAATGTTTGACAATATGATTAGATGTGTTAATGCAAGTTCAAATGTCTCACAGCTTATATTTCTGAAGGCCAGCAGCTTAACTTGCTAGCAAAGCCTTGTTTAAATTGACACTTTCAGAAATGTTGAACTAGATGGAATGGATTCGGAAAACTGCAGAGCTAACTTACCTGGAAGGTCGTGTTAGACATCCACAAGGAACCGCAGGCTCTTGTCTCAGTTTCTAAACTGACTTGCTGAAAAAATCTTGCTGATAAACATCCTAATTTGCATCCATTTTTGTTTTAGTTTTTTGTCCTATCTGGAGAAAAGAATTAGCGAGCCAGATAGCATTATTTGGGGATAGCTTTGAGTTAAGGGGTGCTAGTTGCTGACATTTCCACATTTTAGGTACATTTTATTTAAGAGTGACACCCAACTGAAAGAGCAGAAAAATGTCACTGTTTTCCAAAAGAATGTGACTATTTCCCAAGTGGTATTGAAAGGAGTAAAATCACTCTTAGGTCCACAAATCCAGAGGTCTCCAACCTTGGTCCCTTTAAGGCTTGTGGACTTCAACTCCCAGAATCCCTTAGCCAGCATAGCTGGCTGGCATAGCTGGCAGGAA
>JANHFO010008959.1:79886-95994 GCA_032468095.1 Pareas carinatus | reverse complement strand
GATGGATGGATGGATGGATGGATGGATGGATGGATGGATGGATGGATGGATGGATGGATGGATGGATAGATAGATAAATAGATAGCATTTTTATAATTTTTAAAAGTTTTTAAGATTCTATAAGACCTAAATATTATTATGACTTCATTTGAGGTCCCCTGCTATATCTATATCTATATCTATGTCATCTATATCCATAATACCATCTTACGTATGCAAACATATTTGCATTTCCCCTCTACTCTCAGTTCAATATTTTAATCCTTTAATCATGCTTCTACTTTTTGAAAGTCTTTTAATATCAATTTAAATGTTTGTACTGTAAGGATAGTGAGTTTAACTCTATCAAAAAGCAGCATGCACCTGGCATATAAATGAAATTATAGCATTAGAATAATGTGCTAAAGTTGGCAACCTTCAGTAAAGGAAAAGAATAATTTATCATCTCACATGCCTCACAGATTAATGCAAATGTCAATAAACTTTTATTGACTTTAAGACATATTGAACTGTTTTCCCAGTTTAGTTCTTAAGTTCAAAAATGGAAATGTGGGAATGAAATACCGCTCATGGGGAATTCAATTGTCTTTGAATTAGCACTACCTTTGTTCTCAGCATACAGAATTCAGTCCAAAAATTGGAAAGAAATCAGAAATAAACTGTTGTTTAATTAAGACTGACCAACTGTGAAGTAGCAGCAAACATCTGTCTTCTTCCTTCAAAAACAATATTACAGGAATGCTTGTAAAAACCTGTCACAAATATCTCTGTGTATGTATGTAAGAGATTGCATTTTCCCCCAGTTGATGGAATTGCATTGCCACCCCTGAAGTTCCTGTTTCAAAAGGCATAGAACCAAATATGCTTGACCTATTGCTTTTTCTACACGGTATTTGTTATTAAATTTTACAGGATTCATATTTCTTTATCTCCTCAGCAGGTGTGATTCTTCTTTCACTGGAGAATTTTGAGTGAATGACGTATTTAAGAGCAATGGGATTGCTTTTTTAATAGAAGTTGACACATAAAAATGTTCTAATATTCCATTCTCATTTTCCTTACTGCTGTTAATATGTGGTTGATAATTTAGCGGCCTTTTATGATAATACAGACTACAGACTGATTTGCAATTTCAGTTTTCACTTGGACCTTGTAAGTCTAGACATACAATTCAGACGTATCTAGATGCACAATGCCGGCGTATTGGGTAGGGGAAGCATTTCATGTGCTATTAGTGTCCTACATTTTACCTCATAATAATGAGCTGTCACAGTGCGCATTCTGGAGATGAGATTAGTGCATAGCTGAATAAATAAACCTGTCCAGAAGAAAAATAATTAAATCAAGCAGAAAAATATTAACAAGTATGTTAATGAGCATTTAACATGAAACCAGGTCAGGATTCAACCAAGCTGTTGCACTGGCAAACAGCGGGTGAAATTGTATTAAATAAATTATCAGACATTGAAAATGACTATTCACTGAGATTACCTAAAGAATTATGCCTCCACATGGATATAGATACATACACACTCACACCTCACATAATTTAAGTAGCATGGAAGAGAAATAATATTTTATCTAATGCTTTTTTATACAGAATTCTTTTCAGTTTGGTCTAGTGTTTAAGGCAACAGGCTACAAAGTAGGAGACCACATGAACGCCAACTGGATGATCTTGGGCTAGTAACTGTCTTTCAGTTCAACCTACTTCACAAGGTTGTTGCTGTGAGGAAAATAGAAGGAGAAAGGTGTGTTGGATATTTTACTTATTTTTATGTATTTGTTACATTTATTGGCCACCATCTTACCACAGGATAATTTTGGGCAGCTTATATTAAAAAAATAAAAGTATACCAATAAAATACCAAAAGAAATATACAATAATCTAACCTTAGCTAAAAGGGGAAGAAGGGAGTAGGATGCACTGGGCGACTGGGGGAGGAGAGAGAGATGGGATCTGTTATTTATCTATCAAACACCCCCAATGTAAGCTGCCCTTTGGAGCCCCAAGCCAACTGGCAGAGCCACATCTTGAAGCTCATGCGGAAGTCAGGAGGGTTGTAGCCGTCCTCACTCTTGGGGGCAAGATGTTCCAAAAGGCCAGCACAATGGCAGGGAAGGACCCCACCAGCCAGAATACCCTGACTGAGGTGACCTGCAGCATGCCTCCTCTGCCAGCATGGCTATGGTGTGCCAATCCCAGTGGGAAGTGGGGGTCCCTCAAGTGGCTTCGACCCATTCCGTGAAGCGCTTTAGAGGTGATTGCCCACACCTTGAATTGAACCAGGAAGCAGACTGGCTCCAAGTGCAGCTCATGGAGCAGTGGTGTTTCATGGGTCGACCTTGGGGCCCAAAAAACTGTCTGTGGCACTGCACTCTGTACCAGCGGTCGCTTCCGAATGCTCTTCAAGTGTAGTCCCATGTAGAGCGCTTTGCAATTGTCCAAACATGAGATCAATCAATCAGAACAGAGCTGGAATGGACCTTGGAGGTCTTCTAGTCCAACCCCCTGCTCAAGCAGGAGACCCTGTACCATTTCAGACAGGGGGCTGCCCAGTCTTTTTTTAAAAACCTCCAGGGATGAAGCAGCCACAACTTCAGAAGGCAAAGCTGTTCCACTGGTTAATTGTCCTCACTGTTAGGAAGTTTCTCCTTAATTCCAGGTGGCTTCTCTCCTTGAGATGACTAGGGCCTGAATGACTCAGTGAACGGATTCTGATCTAGGAGAGGCTGCAACTGGCGCACAATCCAAAGTTGTGCAAAAAGTCTCCTAGCCATGACTGCCACCTGCTCTTTGAGCAGAAAAAACTCCAAGTTGCGGACCGGATCTGCCTGGAGTAGTGTCACCCCATTCAGAACTAAGGATGTCCAAGTCCTGGGTTTAGGGGCTCGGTGCACCCAAAGCCATTCGGTCTTAACAAAGTCCATTCGAAGCTTGTTGTCCACCACCTAGGTCCCCACAGCCTCCAGCAACCACAAGAGGGCAGCAACAGCATCACTAGGGTCACCAGGAGTGGGGATATTTATTTATTTATTATTAATTTTGATTTTTATACCCCCCTTCTCCCGAAGGACTAAGGGCAGTGTACAGCCATAGTAAAAACACAAACATAGACAAGAATACTAAAAACCCTTTAAAAACATTAAATGAACTGGCTGATTAAAAATTAAAATTACCATTTAAAAATTTTAAAACCAAATTAAAAGTAAAAGAGGGCTCAGGACAACCCGGCTTGGGTAAATAATGTCTTAAGGGCCCGACATAAGGCCTGGAGATCTGAGATAGTCCGTATTTCCGGAGAAAGTTCATTCCAAAGGGCCGGAGCTGCCACAGAGAAGGCTCTCACCCTGGGGGTTGCCAGCCAACATTGTCTGGCTGACGGCACCCTGATGAGGCCCATTCTGTATGAGCATACTGGCGTGTGGGAGATATTAGCTGGTAGTAGGCGTTCCTGCAGATATCCTGGTCCCATGCCATGGAGCGCTTTAAAGGTCCTAACCAAAACCTTGAAGCACACCCGAAAGACCACAGGCAGCCAGTTCAGCTTGCGCAGGAGGGGGAGTCACATGGGCATGGCCACCCGCCCCCATAACCCCCCACGCAGCCGCATTCTGGATCATCTGCAGCCTTTGGATATAGTTCAAGGGGAGCATTGCACTGGAGTGCATTGCAGTAATCCAGGCGAGAAGTGACCAGGGCATGAGTGACCGTGCATAGGGAGTCCCAATCAACATTGTATCTTTGATTGTAATCACAGTTGTTCACTGTATGTATGCAAGTATAGGGCATGTACACTGGAGACAAATTCCTTGTGTGTCCAAACACACTTGACAAGATAAATTCTGATTCTGATTCTGATTCTGATTAGAACAAATGGTATGGTTGTGTATCATTCAATCATAAATTAAAAATCAATTTGGATTTTTCATTTAGGGTTTTCATACATCGCAAAGCAGGAATGTTGGGATTACTGCCCAAGACCACTTTTCCCAAACTTAGCATCTTTCAGATTTACTGGAATTGCAATTTCCCAAAAACAGTAGGCCTTGATTGTCTAATGAACGGCAGCATCATGACCTTTGAAGGGCCCCAGCATGAGAGAGTTTGGTCCAAGGTGTGCATTTAGCAGGGAGCCATTCCCAGCCCTTTCGACAAGGAGTGGATTGCCGTGATGCCGGAGAGGAATGCCTTCTGAGACTAGTTGTTCCTCTATTTAAAAAGCAATTACAGGCAAACAAAACAGTCCTTCATTTCCTTCCCGTGTGTCAACTCAAAAGCAGAGGCAGCGAAAACAAATGTATCTCTTGTTCCTTGTTTTTGAAATGACAAGAACAACAAGAGTGTCTTGAATGCATAAGTTAAGGCGCATACACGCTTTAAAAGTGGACTCGCCAACCATCTGTTCACACGTATTGTTTCACAAATATTGTTAGGTCATGGGGAGAGATGAAGTAGAAACAGAGGTGTTTTATGAATGACAACTATATGAATTCGGTAGCAATCATCCCAGTAATCTTTTTAGAGCTGTTCTGGAGAGGATTCTTTACAAAGTCACTGCATATTTTTTTATTCTCTCTGTTTTCTGTGTTGATCAGGGGTTGCAATGAATTTCTTACTTCCTTTATTTATATTCACTTGATCAGACAGATAAAATAAGAGCCCCAGGAACAACATTTAAATATGCTTTTCTTTAAAAAAAAGCTATTATACGAAAAAAGAAGAAAAAGATAAATAATGAAGCCCTAAACGATGAAGAAAAGTTCAAGAGGATGGGGACAAAGATCAGAAGAGGACTGCCTTGCTGAATCAAACCAAAGGCTGGACGGGTTCAGCACTTCCAAGGAGACACCAGATATATTCAGCACATTCAGAAGTATGGACAGTTCTCTTCCAGCTGTTCTTCCCAAGCCACTGGTTTTTCATATATGCTGGCTTTTTTTCAAGAAGCAACAAAACCATCAGGACAAACAGCCCTTAATAGCCTTCTCCTCCCATTTTAAAGCCATCTACATTGACACGGTGACTAAGACGCTGAGCTTGTCGATCAGAAGGTCAGCAGTCAGCAGTTCGAACACCGGTGCCATGTAACAGAGTGAGCCCCTTTTACACACCCCAGCTTCTGCCAACCAAGCAGTTCGAAAGCATGTAAAAATGCAAATAGAAAAATATGGAACACTTCAGTGGAAAGGTAACAGTGCTCCGTGCACCTTAGGCATTCAGTCATGCTGGTCACATGACCATAGGACGTCTTTGGAAAGTGCTGGCTCGTCGGCTTTGAAATGGAGATGAGCACCGCCCCCTGGAGTCGGACACGAGTAGCACGGATGTGCAGGGAGAGCTTTAACTTTACATTGGTGCTGATGACTACACCCGATGGCAACAAATTCATAGCTGTATTAAGAGTCAGGAATGTAAGGAAATATTTCCTTTGATTAAATCTGGATCACCTTGCATTCGTATTCAGCGAATGATTCCATGTTCTATTGTTGCGATAGAAGGACCATGTGGTTGGCTAGAACTCTGAAGAACAATTTCATTAGGAAACACGGAAGCTGTGCAATACTCCTAGTCAACACTTTCCTGATGTTAAGTCTGAGATGCATGAGATTTATTGGATCTGGAAGATACATGGAATGCACAACTATAGCCGATGCATAGGTTGGAGAGTCCCATATGCATTTCTCTAGGTCACCTGAGATAGGAAACCAGGAGACAGAATGGAAAGAGCCACCCCCCCTGGGAATATTTGGGTGGAAGACTAAACTGGAAAGTCAAAAAACATCCTGGCAACAGACAATAGCAAGCCACTTCTCTACACTTACAAGGAAAAAGAAAAACTTGTGTCCATGCCTACTCTAGACAGTGATGGCTAAGCTTTTAGACACCAAGTGCTCAGACGAGTCATGGCTAATGAGTCACAACTTGTGACATCATCACCTGGTGACCCTACTCTCTGAGAATGTGCATAGCCCTGTGATGTCATCGCCTGGCGCCACTACTCTCATTCTGTGCATGCCCATGGCCCCATGATGTCGTCGCCGGATGCTGATACTCCTTTCTGAGCATGCTCAGCTCTAGTGTGATGCTGGGGTGAATTGGCTTGCGTGCCAGCAGAGAGGGCTCTGTGTGCCCACTGCAGCACGCGTGCCATAGGTTCATCATCACTGCTGTAGGAGATGAGGTTAACTTGAGGATGTCTCCAGCCTTCTGTAGAAAGATGCACCAGTTGTTAATTCAAATCAAATCATCACTGTAGCAGGGATATACAGGACCTACATCTCTGTGTCTAATTTCCTCAGAGATTTAGTTATTACTCATGTATTTATAAGGGAAGCAATGGCTCAGCAGTTAAAGATGCCGAGCTTGCCAGCTTGTCATCCTCGCCATAGCTCCTGCCCACCTAGCCGTTCAAAAGCATGCAAGTACGAGTAGAGAAAAATAGGGACCGCTTTGGTGAGAAGGTAACAGAGTTCCATGTACCTTTGGCATGGAGCTGTGCTGGCCACATGACCATGAAAATTGTCTTCAGGCAATGTTGGCTTCCTCAGTCAAGAAACCGAGATGAGAACTGTGCCCTAGAGTCAGAAACAACTGACCGGGAAAGCTTTGCCTTTATCTTCCATGTATTTATGCACAATTCTCCCAAGCGATATGCTTTGGAGGGCTTGGTCCAAAGTCTCCAACTGGAGAACTGAAACAAATAAAACTGAGGAACTTTATGAAACTGCCCTACCTCCTTCTGCCTTAGAGGCCAAGGGAAGACTATAGCCAAGATTCAACTGTTGCCATGCTCTGCTCTTTCTGTTGCCAGCTCAGACTCAAAAGCCCTGTTTTCACGTGCCAGTGCAAATGGGGAAAGGATGGTGTCCCTTTTGTTGCAAAATGTCAGCCTTCCCATACCACCAATTGCTAAGCAACCCATCGTGAAAATACACTCCGCTTTCTGGGTTTGTTTTTTTTCTCTCTCTCTCCTCCCAATTGGCACCTCCCACCATGTTCTTTCATGTTCAGTTCTGCTGGGTAACAAATCAAAAGGCTCTTTTTCTATCTTCAGGTGCCAGTGCAAATTGTAGCCATCGCTGAAAGGAGAAGCTTGTGAATTTGGAGGAAAACAGTTGAGATCTCCGAGTGTATTGAAACGCTGCTCTTCAGATCAGGAGAGCGTGAAGCAAAGTAGAATTCTGTCCCCCACCCCCAAAAATAAAATAAATAAAATAAAAACCCTCCCTCCCGTTTCTTCCTCCCTGTTAGAGCTTCAAGCTGATTAAAGAAGCAAACACTTTTAATGAAACATATGCAGAATACATAGAAGGAGAAGATTCACGTTGCATCTGCTGCAGGACCAGAAGGCTCACTGAAAGTGTGAAGTAGGAGGAAAGGAGATGGCTGGCAGATGATGCCAGAGGAGAGTACAAAAAAAAAACATTAAAGAGAGAAGTGCACCCACAAATCTATTTGGCGAGACTTTGCAGAGCCTTCCCCTACGGTACAAAGAGCTACAAGACACTTAGGGTTGGGATGAGTAACATTTTTGGTGGGTTCTTCATCAGGTTGGAGGCTGGCTGGAGAGAATAATAAAGGGAGGGAATCCCAAATTCCTAGAGGTGCCTTAACTAGGATTATCAACTATGGGTTGCAGTAATCCACATAATCCACATTTTTATTATTTTATTTAGTTTTAGCCTGCCTTTGCTATTTTTATACAAACATACACAATGCTCCTTCCTCCTCCTATTTGTCCCACACCAGCAACCCTATGAGGTGGGTTGGACTGAGAGAGAATGGCTGGCCCAAAGTCACCAAGGCAACTTTCATGCCTAAGACAGGACTAGAACTCACCGTCTCCTAGTTTCTAGCCTAGTACCTTAATCAGAATCAGAATCCGAATTTATTTCATCAAGTGTGTCTGGACACACAAGAAATTTGTTTCTGGTGTACATGCGCTATATCTACATAAATACAATAAACAAACTCTGATTACAATCATAAGATACATTCATAGTCATAAAGTACATTCATCTTGTCATGTACATATAAGATGTAATTGACAAACCACAATCTTAATCATGAATGCAATCACAATCATAATCAGTTGCATAATCAATCACATAATCATAACAATTACACCAAGTACGAGAAGGAGATATGATTAGTAAGATTCAACCAAAGCAAGGAAAGTGATTGACAATCACTTTCCTGGAACAGAAAAGTCGGAGGGCCCAACACCAGGGACTTGTCAATGGGTCGGGGTGGTTGGGTGGAGATGGCAGGTTGAATTCCTAGCAAGCTGAAGCCAACATATGTGAAGCAAAACCAGATTTTCTTAAGCCAATCTAGAGCCAGCTTAGCATAAACATAGGACAAGACCAGCTTGCACGATCAATGTAGATAGGTCCTCAGATTCTGATTTCCCCTGGGATTAGCTCTGCACTTCCAAAACTATAACTCCTGAAGCATTGTACGCCAGGACTATGAATGCCAAGTTTCCTCTTATTAGTTTGCCCAGAATCCTGACATGTATCAGCTAGTATTGATCTCTAGTACAATAACTATATTTCCATTGCATTATTTTCCTGCATATAATAATTCAATTTCCATTGAATTATTATATGCGGGAAAATATATGCAATACTATGTTTACTGGTATTTAAGATGACAGATTCTTTATTTTTGCTGCAAAGAATTAAAATGGTTACATTTCTGGAAACTCTAAGCAAAGTTCATTCCTGGGAGCTACAAAATAAGGACTGACTCCACTTTGACTCTACTTTCAATGAAGAATATACTTACTATGGAATCCAAGAAATCTCAGAAACTAGTTGTAGAGAAAATGAAAGAAAACAAACCAAGATCCTTAAAATATCATTTTCATAGTTTATACCAGATGCCCCAAAACATTAGCCACATAGAAATAGTCCATAAAAGCTGATATTGGTTGCCAGGTTATGAAATTGGTTAATTTTGTGAAGATAATTTACACTCTATTATTATGAATAAAATTTTTCTAAGACAAACAGATGTAAAAAAAAAAGCCTTGGAATTTTCTGTGTTATTATTTTATGCTTACTGGAATGCTAGCAGTAAAATTATCATGTTGCAATTCTACAGCATTTCTCATTTGCAAATCTATTTAATTATTTTACTTTCTCACTGCCAAAAAGAATTTGCATTTTGGATAAGAAAAAAAAACCCACTTTCTAAAGCTTTCTCTGTAATCATTAGCATACATGATACTCCTAATGGAGATGTTTGTCTGCATATGCAAAACAGAATGGGACTGAGAATAAGGCAGCAAAAGCTGTTGTTTCCTTTTCTTGAAGCTTAGTTCTAAGCCACACGAATTGTCTCCTACTTTCCTTCTGCCATTACCATCACACACAAAAAAGTCGACTTTTAATCTTTCTGCTGAATCAACTCTGCATGTCTTGGGCTGATACAAAAAATAGAATGCCCAAGAATTTTTGAACAGTATTTCCATAAACAAGAGAAGATGGAGGTTGGAGATCTTAACTCATGGTTACATCTCCTGTGACTAAGCACTCAAGATCTATTCTAAATGATGAAATAATGAAAGCTTTATTGTCACAGCACAATGTGTGTACAATGAGATTGGCTGAGCCTCCCTTCGTGCACACCCCCTCCAACACATGCAGACACCACGTTGTTATAATATTATTTTTCATTCAGGAGTCTGACAGCCCGCAGATAAAAACTGTTCTTCAGCCTGTTTGTGCAGCTGCCTATACTTCTGTATCTCCTGCCCGATTGTAGGAGAGTAGAGAAGGGCTGACCAGGGTGTGAGTCATCCCTGAGGATTTTCCTCACTCTTCTGAGGCAACGGGCCCTAGCGAAGTCATCCAGTGGTCTCAGGGGACAGCCCAGCATGTTTTGTGCTGTGCTCACCACCCTCTGTAAAGTCTTTCTATTCGCAGCTGTCAAACCAGCATACCACACCATAACGCAATATGTGAGGACGCTTTCTGTTTTCTACAATAGCACTTAGCCTTATATACCACTTCATACTGCTTTACAGCACTCTCTAAAAGATTTAACAGAGTCAGCATATTGCCCCCAACAATCTGGTCCCTTATTTTACCTACAACAGAAGGATAGAAGGACGGTCAGGATCGAGCCCCTGGCAGTGAACAGAATCAATTTGCAATACTGGATTTTAACCACTGCGCCTCCATGACTCAGTGCAAAACTAAGTGTAGAGATGAGTAGATCGAGCCTGAGGGAATGATCAAGTGTGTCATCAGTTTGGAATTCCTTAATGCCCACAAGAGATCTAAGTCCAGTCCACCTTGAATTCCATTTTTTCTTATCTACCGACTATTTGCTTTGACCCTTAGTAGTTCAGATTCTTGTAAAGAGAATAAGTTTGCAGTAAACCTATGTATTAATTTGAACTGCCTGGATTGCTTGTTTCCCACACTTGACACTAAGGAATGCAGTATTCTTCAGACCGTATATGTTCATAATTGTTAGTGGGACATAATTTTGACCGTTTTGCGGTGTAGGATGCAACATGAACCAAACTCAGAAAAAGCTGAGCATTGTCCTCTTCCTACGGTTCTGATGCTTGTTCGTACAAGGAGCCTGGAAAGAGTATCTGTTGGCCCATCTTCTGAATTGACTACACGTTCCCTTGTCCCACTCTTTGCTGGCCTCAGTTCAGAAAAAGTTGTGCATCCTGATTCAGAAAGACTTGAGGAGCAGTTAAAGTGTCACCATATTAATTTCAATTTTTCCTCTGCCAATGAAAATTTAAATCATTGTCGCATTTTCTGTTAGATTCATTGTGATTAGGGAAAATAACAGAAGGAGAAATGTTTCTTTTGCTAAAATCCATCTTGCCCTAAGTCATCACTCAGTAAGATTTATTGGCTTGTGCTACAAGTTCCAAGAAATAGATACAATGCATGCGCTTGAACCTTCGTAGATTCTCCCTCCTTTATATCGACAAATACGCAACAGATCTGGTGTAATCCACATGGGGTTGAGGTTTCATCCATTCTTCATATTTCTTTGGTAGCAAAAGCTTTTGATTGGAAACCTAAATGTGGTTTGAAAGAAGAGGGTGGCCTATCCAAGGTATTAAGAACGGGCTGAAATGGAAACATTTGTGGTCGTTCATGTTCTCTTCCTCTCTCTCTGGAATTCAGCCTTCGCACCAGACAACAATTCACTGATTCACTGTTCATTAGGTTTTGCAATCTAAACCAGATATCTCAGCAATATCCTTCGAAAGGCTGCTGCTGAAAACAGAGCAGATTTAATTGTTCTGGAAGAGGTTGCTCAAGCTTCACCTTGTCATTTAGCTGGTAAGTGTAATTGGAATTGTTGCCTATAAGTTCTGTCTCGAGAGAATTGTTAAAATTGTTTTTTTTTGCCGAAGGTGCCAAATGAAATGTTCATCCAGGAAGAACTGCTAAAATGAGACACCAGCTTTTAAATAGAAATTGCCTGTACCCATTTCTGCTTTGCTGAAAATGAATCCTTAAGCCAGGGATCTCCAACCTTGGAGACTTTGCAACTTGTAGACTTCAACTTCCAAAATTCCTCAACCAGCCAAAGTTGGAGACTCTTGTTTTAGGCAACTAAAACAACACAGCCTATCAAACTGAGGTCATTGTAAGAGCTTACATGAGGATGACTATCCCAGAAGTGCTTTCTCAAAAGGTAACTGGACTTTCTTGTGGTTTTCCCCCTCTTTGATAACATTTGGCCTCTTCTCCATGAAGCTTCTCTAGGTCAGGCAGCATAGTGCCTCATCAAGGGGCTGCTGTGGTGGTTCAACAGTTGGGAGGCTGGGCTTGTGGGGTGGAAAGCCGGCAGCTCAGATTCAAGACCTGAGCGCCACATGAGGGGATGAGCCCCTGTTTTCATTCCAGCTCCTGACAAACCTAGCAGTTTGAAAGCACACAAACGCGAGTAGAAAAAAAGGTACCACTTTGGTGGGAAATTAACAGCACTCCGTGATGTCATGCTGGCTAACTGACTGAAGAAATGTCTTTGAACAGTGCTGGTTCGATGCCCCTTAAACAGTGATAAGCACTGCCCCCTAGAGTCAGCAACGGTTAGTGAAACAAAATCCACAGAGACTCCTTCTAACTAGGGGGTCCCCAACCCTGGTCCATGGACTGGCACCAAATCGTGGCATGCCACCAATCGGTCTGTGCAAACAAGCCGAGTCCCATTCATGGAATGCAGGCAGCATGCAAAAACACATCTAGTCTGGTCCATGGAAAAACCTTTCTCCATGGAACTGGTCCCTGGTGCCCAAAAGGTTGGGGACCACTGTTCTAACTGATTGATGGGAAATGGAAGGATTTATATTCTTTCCAGCCATCTGATCATTAACAAAGAATATAAATCCTTCCATTCCCCACCTGTCGAAGGAAATGTTGACATATTTCTACAAAGGAATCATTGAGTCCATAATCTGCACCTCAATAACTGTCTCATTTGGCACTACAACAAAGCAAGATAAGCACAGATTTCAAAGAATAATTAGAACTGCAGAAAAAATAATTGCTACAAAACTCCCCTCCATTGAAGATCTGTACATCGAATGAGCAAAAAAGAGAGTGGTGAAAACAATTGTAGACCCTTCACACCCTGGACATAGTCTGTTTCAGCTTCTTCCCTCTGGATGCCGCTACAGGGCATTGCAAACCAAAACAACTAGACACAAGAGTAGTTTCTTCCCCCATGTCATCAACCTTCTAAATAACTAACTTGCACAACGCTATTAATGAGGAAGGTGTTTTATGACACAATGACATAATGAATATACTTATTATTGTGATTGTATTCATGACTAAGATCGTGTTTTGTTGATTGCAGCTTATATGTACATGATCAGATGAATGCACTTTATGATTATGAATGTATCTTATGCTTATATATACAAATGATTATGCTTATATATACAATGATTATGCTTGCAGGTCTAGGTGTGTTCGGGTCTTCTCTTGTGTAAGATTGAGAGTATCTTGGTGACGCTTCGGCGAGGTCTCACTCGCCATCTTCAGGCCGATGCTTTTGGCTTCATGCCAGTGTGATTTTGCTTATGTATACAAATGATTATGAATATATCTTTGATTGTAATCACAGTTTGTTTATTGTATACATGAAGGTATAGAGCATGTACACCAGAGACAAATACCTTGTGTGTCTAGACACACTTGACAAAATATTTCTGATTCTGATTCTGAAGTCAGTTAGAAAACAACAAGAAAGTCCAATTGTCTTTTGGAAAAGCACCTCTGAGACAATCATGACTTGGATGAGGGAGAATCTCCATAAAGGGTCAGGATGACTATAGCCTTCCCTGTATGTGGTGCCACCACAAGAGGAATATTCAAATAATCTCCTATGATTAAGAGCACATATGAAATTAAGTAGGTTTGGGCCACAGCTACAGTCATGGTGGAAGCAAGGACATACTACTTCTGCACCCAGTGTTATTTTTCTGATGGAAACTCTACCTTCCATAAGAAAGTGCTGGATGAAGAGTTCAGCATTTTTAACAGTGATTTCTATGTCTGTGCAAAATGTTTCTAAATGAGCTGTGAAGATGTTTAAGCTGAATCATCAAAACAGCCCCATAAAGCCTAGTAGCATTTCTTGTATGAGGGCAGGCGCACGGTTTCACCTTTCTTAGTCTCCTGCATGTGCATCTTTGATGCTGTACAGATTGGTGCACCGTTGTCTCTGTTGCTTTGCTACAAACTCCAAGGCAGATCATCCTTGAAGGGAAATGTTAGGGAAGACTGTTTCCACTTTGTGCAGGATGAGTAATTTCTATCATGACAACAGTGTGGGAGTCTCCTGCTCCTAAGTCACCACCACAGTCTTTGATTCTGTTAGAGGTCAATATCCAAACCGTAATGATTCTTGTAGGAGGTCAACATTCAAAGGCAACCATTCTTCAGCACTTCATGACCTCCTAAACAAAGGAAGTCAACAGAGTCTTCTCTTTGTCAACATCCACTCTCTGCCTACTATTTCCCTAAGAAATTGTTTATCTTTGATCCTTCTTTTTTTCTTTTCCTCTCCAAGCACAATACATGCAGCACATGTTATAGAATCCTTGAAGGATGTCGTTAGCTAGGTAGTGGGCTGTAACCATTCCTAGAATACATTGCCTATAAACAAATTTCCTTTTTAGGACATCCCTAAAGGCTTCTCCCTGGATCATTGTTAAGGTTGGATTCCTGTTTTTGGACAGCTCTCTCTTATTCATGCAAAATAATTCAACCTCCAGAAGACACAGCTTCCATTTAGTGAATTTTGAGGGGAATAGTGTGTGTTTGGGCATATGTACACAAGGAGAAGGTTAACCATGTAAATTCTACTTGCTCTTTCTATCAAATTTTCAACAAACCATGATTCTGTCCTCACTTTCTAACAAAGGCTACATAGGCAGGCAGTTTCTGAACTGGACCCTCAGTAGTCGGAGAACTGAGACCTTCTCCCCTCAGTTTTTATGCAAAAAAGATTGGATCAGGGATTTCTTATGTCAGAATCAGAATCAAAATTTATTTTGCCAAGTGTGTCAGGACACATAAGGAATTTGTCTCTGGTGTACATGCGCTATACTTACATACATACAATCAAATGATTACAATCAAAGATACATTCATAATCATTTGTATATATAAGCATAATCATTGCATATATAAGCATAATCGTTCATCATGTCATCATATTATAAATTACAACCATCATGTCATAGAACACATGTCAACATGTCACAAAACACCCTCGTCATTAACAGTGTCGTGCAAGTCAGTTGATGACATGGGGGAAGAAACTATCCTTGTGTTTACTTGTTTTGGTTTGCAATGCTCTGTAGTGTCACCCGGAGGAGAGAAATTGAAACAGATTATATCCAGTGTGTGAGGGGTCCATAATTATTTTCACCACTCTCTTTTTGGTTTGTTCACTGTACAGGTCTTCAATGGAGGGGAGTTTTGTAGCAATTATTTTTTAAGCAGTTTTAATTATTCTTTGACATCTTTGTGACCTCTATTCAATACTATACTGAAAAGCCAATCTCTTCTTTTAGATTCCCACTTTTCTTTTAATTTTAGCTTAACTATCTCTAGGACAGCTCCCGAGGGTGTTTTTTTTCCCTTCCTCTCCTGGATCTTTTAATGTGATTGCCCATGTGGATTGTTTTATGGTGGTGTCAGCCCATATCAAAAAGGAACAGAGCAAAAGTCTCACTCACGTGTTAGCACATCAAATCTTTCTTCCTGGCCAGAGAAAGTGAAGGCAAATTATGAGATAGCAATGCTGTGTTAGAAATATTCCTGTATTCCCAATGGAAGTTGATGAATCGATGATTAGGAGTAGATTGAAGTTGGATGTATCTGTTTGTTTTACAAGAAATGCCATAAGTAGGGGATGCGGCATGAAATTGACCCAATTTGCACATCCACACTTTTGATACCTTCCTGAATAAAATGGGAAAAATAGATTTTAATCTAATTGAGTATTAGAGAAAGTAAAACCAACAGATTCCTTCACCTAGGCCCGTGATAATGAACCTATGACAGGTGTGTCATAGGTGACACACCATGTCATTTTTGGTGACTTGCCAGACCTCTACACTTCCTAGAAGTCTCACATCAGAGGGCTTTGACTCTTGTGGGGCCTCTGGAGCCATCAAAAATTTCATAACTCTTCTCCATGATTTTTGGAAGCTTGCATGCCTTCCTTCTAGAGGACCTCTGGCTGTCTCATGACAGGAACCTGCTCTCATGCTGCCTCTGGAGCCTCTGAAAAGCCCTCAAGAATGGAATGCCTTAGCGGCAAGACTTTTGATTGCACAGTACTGGAAGAAAGAACAATTACCTACAATTGAAGAATGGACACTAAAAGTAATGAACTTAGCAGAAATGACCAAAATCTCAGCTTATTTGAAAGACTGTTCTCAAGAGAGATATATACAAGAATAGAGAAGATGAATTGACTATATACAAAACAAATATCAGATTAAGAAGTACTATATAGCTTATGAATGAGTAGAATAGAAGTTATTAGTATATTTGTATTTTGTAATGTAAAAGAGGAGTTAAGATCACAATGGTA